>UZAN01044815.1:2454-17873 GCA_900618425.1 Echinostoma caproni
TTCATATTTAAGGATACCAGCGACAGATGAACATGGTATATAACTATCTACTGTCGACCTGTTTGACAACAGTCTTCAGAACAGTATGTTTGGACCTAACATAGAATCAACAATCGAGTAAACTAATTGAAAAAAAGCTTTTCTCATCGAGTTAATTCTTCAGTTGAAAGTTTACAAGCAGTTGTGGCAAATTATTTTCTTTCAGTGTTTTCGATCGATATATGTAGTAAATAATAGGGCGGAAGGCGATTAAGCTAGCCGATTCCTTCAATTATTATTGTGACCAAATCAAGCGATTCCTAAATTTATCCAGAAATCCGGCGTGATAAACTGGAAATGGATATCGCTTCAAAATGCAGATTAAAACGAGCTCTATTTTCTTTTCTACTTTACAGATAGCCGAACCTACAATTTCCAAGCCGAGGACGACCAGGAGTATGAGGAGTGAGTTTCCCTAACAGAATCAGAATTCTCATTGTCTTCCGCATACGTTCTTGATTTGTGATCGCACTTCAAGTTTTCAATTATTCATTTAGCTGTTTTCAGGACTCGTAGTTCCACTGCAAATACCTCACACAGGTTGTCGATGAAAATGGTTGAATAGAATGAAACACTCTGCTTGATGATGTAATTTCCTATAAAATCGGACCAATTTTACTTCATTTTTACTTCATTTTACTTCAACTAATAAAATCTGATTTTAGTCACATGCACTCTTCTATGTGCTTAATTTGTGTCTGGGATACGCTTGCCTCATTGTTCACAACACGCGGTTATGTCGCCTCGTATCTTTAACCGTGAGAACAATCCCGCGACGATCATCCGTTTTCTTTCTGCATCAATAAATAGATCATGACTTTACTTCTGCACATTGTCTGATTTGTATCTTGCTGGTTAGGTCATCTCCCTGCTCCTTAATATTGAACTCTAGGTAAATCAATTGATTGGACTGATGCAAAATTTTTAATTTATGAAATAGTATGATTAGATAATATCCCGCTTCTGTTTGTGAACACCAAAAATATCCCTTGATATAGTAGTGGTGGTACCACAGTGGTTTAGTCGGTGTCATCGACGTGCATGAACCCCTGTTCAGCTAGCAACTGTCAATGGCCTATGAGTTCCTCCAGGAGGGCCACCGGCAACCATGCGCTACCCTCCTGCTGCCTTGAAGTTAGCACTTGGATGTGCAAAGCTTAGAGATGCCAACTCGACCCAAAGCCGGGTGACGCTGGGGACGTTTCCTGTACCTAACTCCCAAGAAATTTCATGGATATGCACTCAACCTGTCTTGCTAATCATGCTTTGGTGTTCCCGGAAAGCGACGCGCCCCGTGCTCCTCCAGTGATCCGGGCGACGAGTATGCGCACTGGACACCTAAAACTGCAAAACTTCTTACATTGGATGCTGGAATGTAAGAACACTCTTAGATGCTGGGAGTCAGGTACTAACGATAGGCGCGCTGCATGACTATCAACTGGATATTACATGCCTCTCAGAAGTCAGATTGGCGGGTACTGGCTCCAAAAGTATAAAAATCCCAGGTATTGATAGCCATTATTGGCTGTACCACAGCGGCAACGAAACGTTGGGTCAACACGGAGTTGCACTTATTTTAAGCCATCGGGCTAATAGTGCTTTACTTTCCTGGAAACCAATATCCTCTAGGATTGCAGTAGCCCAATTCAAGGGTCATCCAGTAAACCTCTCAGCAATCGCTGTCTACGCCCCAACTCTCCCATCTGACAACAACATCAAGGATGAGTTCTATGGCAGCCTTCAATCGCTTATCAGTGAAATACCCAAACGGGATGTACTTGTCATAGCAGGGGACTGGAACGCTCGAACTAGCCCACAAGCAGAGACCACGAAGCACATCATAGGGAGGTTTGGCCTGGGCCTGCGTTCCGAGAGTGGCGACAGACTACTCAGCTTTGCCGAATATAATCGATTATGTGTTACAAACACGCGGTTTCAACATTCAAAAAAGCATCTTCTAACGTGGTACTCTAACGACGGCCGAACAGTGCATCAAATAGATTACGTTCTCATCCGTTCACGATGGGTTTCTTCGATTGAAGACTGTCGATCCTATCGCGAGGCTGAATGCGGGAATCAAAGCGGAACTGATCACCTACTAGTTGGTGCGAAAGTTAGACTCCATCTAACTGCTCGCAGGAAGACCGTCCCCTCGAAACGCCTAAATGTGCTCCCACTGGAGAACAGCGAGAAATGCCAGACACTAATGGGCATGATAACTGCACAGCTGTTAAACGATCTCCTCGGTACACAAGGTAACACAAGGAGCTCGGTTGAAACTCAGTGGACCAGAATGAAGTCATCGGTACAACAAGCTGCTCTACACGCACTAGGCACTAGACCACGTCGTCTAAAGGACTGGATATCCAGCCACACCATCCAGTTAGCTAACGCAGCCAGAGAGGCCCGTCTAGCTCAATCATCTGCTTATCGTGATCTCAGACGACAAGCAACACGATCGGCCAGAAACGATGGACGCAACAACTGGAATGAAATGGCTACAAAAATGGAGACAGCAGCCAACCTGGGCAACACGGCGACCCTCTTCCGACTTATTCGATCAGCATCGGACAAGAAACAGGTCATCCATTCTGTGGTTCGCTGCGCCTCCGGTGAGTTCATTTCTGATACGCAGGGAAAAATATCTCGATGGGTGGAACACTTTAGTCTTCTTCTCAATCGCCCTCGAATCCAACTTCCGTATTCGCCCTCCTCGCCGCCTGCTCTATACAAAGCTAACTGCGCTCCACCATCAGTAGAAGAAGTCTCAGATATCATCGGCCATCTCAAGCCACGGAAATCTCCCGGTGAGGACGGGATACCCGCCGAAATCTACGCAGTGTTCTTCAGCTATTTTAAACCCTCTTCATAGCTAACTGTGTGCAATCTGGAAAACCAAAGTTTGCCCAAATGATTGGTCCACATCGATCTTACTACCTTTCCCTAAAAAGGGTGACAAATCAGTGTGCGAAAACTACAGAGGTGTCAGCTTACTTGATGTGGTGACCAAGGTTTTTGAACAACTTTTGCTGAACCGCTTTGCTGCAGCAAGGCACGCACGCACTCGTCCTAACTAGAAGGGATTCCGTCCCGGTGTGGGTTGCATCGATCAAATATTCACTCTACGTCCACTCTTAGAACATCGCCACAAGTTTCAACAACCTACAACAATCTGCTTCATCAATTTTCGTGCGGCTTTCGACTCCGTAGATCGTGAATCCCTCTGGAATANCAAGCTTGTCAACTTAATGAGATCCTACTATTCTAACACTAGCGCCTGAATCCGTATCTACGGAGAGGAATCTTGCCCGTTCGGGTTAGGATCTGGAGTACGACAGAGGTGTCCGTTGTCCCCAGTGCTGTTCAACTTTGCCGTGGACTGGATTATGTGTCGCTCGATGGAAGGATACCAGGGATTACAGATCTCTCCGAACTTATGGCTCATCGACTTAGGATTTGCGGAAGATATTGTCGTCTTTGGCGAGAACATGTCTAACCTACAAGTAATCGTAGACCACATCGACAGGCCTGTGAAATCGGCCTAGAGGTGAACACATCGAAAACCAAAACCTTTGTGATAGTCCCGATTCATCCTGAGAATGCTTTACTACTAAACGGCGAGCGGATCGAATCCGTCAAATACTTGGGCTCAACCATTCTCCCCAACAGCCAAGCTAAAGATGAGGTGCAAATGCGCGTCGACGCTGCATGAGCGGTGTTTTTACAGGTAAAGAATGCCCTGTGGCGCAGAAATGAAATCAGCCTCAAAACAAAAATCCCAGTTTTCTCCGCAACAGTCCGTCCTGTCTTGCTTTACGGTTGCGAAACCTGGCCACTCAGAGTCGAAGACTGTCACAGATTAGAAGTCTTCGATCACTGATGCCTAAGAATCATTCTGGGAGTACGATGGAGGGATCAACTGTCAAACGAAGCGATCAGAACTCGGTGTTTTAATCTCGACGGCTGAGGACTTTAATACAACGGCGACGGCTACAATGGTTTGGCCACATTCTTCGTAAGTCCGATAACGGCCTAACAAAAGCTCGAACTGGCGCTGTCGGCACGGTGGACATTTGAAAATCTGGCTGGACATGGTACGAAAGGATACTGAAAACCTTGGTCTCCGCTCCGTCTACGGCGTTCGCCAATAGAAGTCAAACTGGATCACAGTATGCGGCGATCTTGCAACAGATCGTCGAGCGTGGGCAGCGGCAATTCGAGATATCCATGAAGCGGGCTTATCCTGTCCAAGGAGCCAACCGCCGTAAAGTAAAATAAGTACCGACGTGCTTCGGACCCTATAGGTTCGAGTCCCGCCACCATTACCCAACTTTGGTGATAGATAACTTTGCTACCGTCCCGTTCAATATTGCACCTAACTTAGTGGGGCCTTGTGGGGTTCGCCACTGAAAATCGGGGCTTAGGTTATCGGTTTCCATGACTAAATAGCAGGTCTTCATGATTATGGGGTTCGCCCCGTCTGCTGTTCGTCACACAAGTGTGTGTAATAAAAAGAACTAAAAAGTGCACTCGGTAGGAAGTCCTTATTCTGCGACAAACCGATTCACAACGACAAGCCTAAAACCTGCTAGTTGCCATGCCAAGTCCCTTAAACAGGAGGCTTACGCATAGTAGATACTGTGTACGGTTTTTGGATTCCCACAATCTTGAAAATAAAGAGCTCCGCTAATCTTAGTCTCTTGATCTATCTTTCACAATGGGAAAACATTCTTGTAGAATAGTACTATTCTGTGGAACATATACGTAACTAATGGAAGACTAAAGAGAAAACCAATTCTCTACCGTTCTTTCCAGTCACAGCTGTTTTTGCTGTGCAGATGTGTTGCATCACTGCATAACTATCAAGGCTTTGCGTGCTTTTCATCTGTCGGATATCTCGGATATCCTGAGAATAAACAGTGCACCAGCATAGTGACCCAGTTAAATTTCGATTTGCACGTCTCTATCATTCCCACGCAGTACTGAGGACTATTAGAACGTTTTTTGGGAGAATCACTCATGCGCAGTGTGATAATCGGTGAAGTAGTTGTTATTGAGTTTCCTTGCGTAATACATCGATAACCAAAGCAAATTAGGTCCTTTCCCACGGTGATCCTATGATCGTTCCTCTGGAATGTTCTTTGAGCCCAAGCCTAATTGAAGTCCGGTAGGTCTGAGGTATTCTCATCGTTTGGTGTAATCAAAAAAGGTGTAATTAACTTTTTACTAGCAAATTTCAACCACGTCTACCTTTCTCATGCGTTGTTTTCCTTTTACGACTCGACAACAGTTGTTGTATGTTATTCGTCCGTGCTGAAGTTAAATTGAAAACCTAATGCGATCAGAATACTTTTAACCCTATTCACATTTTATCCATCGGGTTGATATCTCTTTTCTTCATTGTCCCTCTGTCCGTGCAGAATTCAGTGTGTGTTCTAGTTTTAAATTAATCTAACTCTAATCTACACATTGGTTAATTTGAAGATCAGTAAAAGGGTTGGGTTCCATAGTCACATGAATTTGCCTCCCTGTTATCAGGATTAGCTCCTCAAAACAAGAAACTCAGATGGGAAAAATCACAAGGCCTCATGAACATAACTATCGTATTGATCCCAATGAAAACAAAAATGCCCACCCTCTCTCAACTTATGGTCATACTTACAGTGTTCAAACCATGAACCTTGCTGACAGATTCAGGTCACTGACAATCAGTTAAGCCCTTGGACAACCATCAATCAATCCAACGGGGTTCGATCCTAACCTGATGGCTCTTCTAGTTTTACAGATTTGTGCATAACATGGACCAGATATTTTAACTTGATTTCGCTCGCATCTTTCAGTTTATACAACCACTGAAATTGCATTGTGGTTTTGGTTTTGGCTACCTATTTGAAAAGTAGTATATGGCGACAAAGCAGAAACCTGGGTGCATTACCAGGATGAAAATAGAGGATTCCGGTTTTTCTAGTTTGGGAGCAGTTCCACGAAAGCGACTGTTAACGATACTAAACCATATCATTCACTGTATCCAACCATCGATAAGTCTTATCCCAAGGTCCTCAACTGAGAAGCCCAACACGATATATATCGTTGACCCCACCCCTCCCCGGCTAGTGTTTTCGTATTCTCGTATGACTTGTTAGTCAGATTCGTGGATGTCTATGATCATCGTCGCTCATGCACAGCGAGATAGTAAGATGGGTCAGCGCATATTTTCGTCCAGCAAAAACTGCGGTTCTGGGTGTCGCAGTCTATTCACAAACCCGAGTGGTCCTTGCCAATCGGCTTCATGGAGATTAGGGTTTTCAATTTGCCCCCATGACGACACCATCACTTCAGGCATTGCATTAAGGCAAGGTATAGTTACGGTAACCTAGTCTGTGGCCTTCTGAGGACATAACCGTACCACTGCAAATCTCTCCGTTGCACGATGACGGACAGACGCTCTATGTTGATATAGCTTTGGCGAGCGTCCTCCTTGAAACTCCGGTCCTATCATTCTACCTTCATTATACCACATAGACACCAGTAATCAAAGACTTTCTGAATTCAATGTCATTGGCCTGATTTCCTGGCCGTATTTGAAGACGGGAAGAAAGACCACTCGGAAGCGTGGCTTAGTTTGTAGACTGATTTGACAACGGTTCCGCAGCGACTTTTAGTGGGAAAATGCAGTTCTACGGTTGGTAATGCGAATGTAGATTTGATCCTTGATCTGTCCATTTGTTCGATCCCCAGTGGCGGAAGACTAACTTGTTCTATTCCTTCCGAGACAAGCAAAAACGGGGTCTTCCAAGGACTTTGCAGCAGTTGAAAGAGTGTTATTTCTGCAGGTTTTAGTTTCTAAACTTGATGATCTAGCAAGCGATTCAATCCGATAAAGTATTATCTGTCAGTTCGCAGAGGTATCTCCTAGCGTCATACTATCGTGTGTAAACTGGAGGTCGGTAATCCAAAGACCCGGACCAAGCTGCATCCCACAAAAGTCTTCAATATTTGGTTCATCACTCGATCGAGTGTGTATGGGAACAGTACTGTTGAAAATGTGCATCCACGACGAATTTCACAGTTCTGAGTTCGTTCAACTCCCTGCTATTAGCGCGGGTTCGCGCTCAGTTTTCGATTCCTATCACCTTTCCATCGGCTCGTAGTACAGACCCTAGCGAATATCTGTGTACAGTGAGTCCAGCGGGGCGCAAAAGTCGATGAAAAAGCCATCATTGGCTGCCGGACTTTGTGTCAGTGATCCAGAATCCTTTTCACTATGTAGATCAGTTTTGCTGGGCCTCTTTTGCGACGGAATCTGCGCTGATTGGATGTCTGTTGTTGCTCATTCGATAGGTGAGTTGTTGGAGTAGTTAGATCTCGTTACAAATTGTGATAATTCCCTTATGATATTTGTCTTGATTGCTTGGAGGATTCCAAGTCGCTAAATCTTCTCCAATAATAATGATAATGCTGATGGCAATAAATAACAGATCAACTGTTGCGTAATCGGTTTTCAAAATGGGGACTGCACCTCATTTGAAAACTTTCGGTAGGGACATTCTTGAAGTCAAATAGCGGTTATAAGCTTCGGACACACAACTTTCAGTTTAATGTCATGGTGACCTATTCCTTTTGACCATCCTTAGTTGGGGTTATGTATAGTCTGAGTTAGAATTTATTGTAATCTCCGATTAGTTTGGTAATGCTATTTAGGTTTTGCTTTTGATCGGTAAATTAGCTGGTTTTTTCAGTCTGTTGTTCTGTTCCTTTGGCCACCTTTCTCAAGAATCTTGGTTAATTAATGTT
This sequence comes from Echinostoma caproni, assembly GCA_900618425.1. Taxonomy (NCBI): domain Eukaryota; kingdom Metazoa; phylum Platyhelminthes; class Trematoda; order Plagiorchiida; family Echinostomatidae; genus Echinostoma; species Echinostoma caproni. The sequence goes on from UZAN01044815.1 coordinate 10,288, forward strand.
TATTGGCCTCTCCAGTGTCACTCGACCTCTTTCTATAAAAAATGCTTCTCTAGCCCTTGTACAGCTAGTGCTCTCTTTCTTACTTTCAATTCATTTTACTTCGTTTGTTTGAATATACAAAGGTACGACATTCAGGAAGGGGAAAGCTGCCAGACAAAGGGCTGCCATTCAACACACAATAGAGAAATTCAGACAGTGGTGGTGGGATTCAAACATCCCCGAGGTGATAATTTGGTGACGTTACCATCGGGTCACCACCACCCCTGTTGGGCAACGGTATGCTGATTACTTTATTCAGTGTCTAGGCCAATTTACCTGCTTCGCTGTGCTTTTTCTTCCAGAGTTTGCCCACCATATGAAGTCCAGCCACTTCCACGGATATCACAGCTGATCATCCGCAACCTTATAATCAATAATCTGATCTTTTCTCCTACTTGTGATCTGGAGACATGCTAGGCAGCACACAGCTTCACTACCCATAGGTATTAACTTACGATCGCTCTTGTTTCCGCGAACAAGCCTGATGCTCGCACAACAATAATATCAACAGAAGATGAGGGGGATTGGAATGCAGAACAGAACCATACAGATGTTATTTCATCTGGTGAAGATAGGTTACACTTGCTACGAATAATCGGTTGCATTTATCTGGTTTTGTAGTAAATCGACTCGGTGCATCACCAATTTGACTGGAAGTCTCGAAGTGACTTTCAGTTGCATTGAAACTGGAAACCATGTGATGTCACTTTAACAGCATTCCCACATTGGCATGCAGTTTACATTGAAACTAATCAATGCCTTTCAGAGCTTCTATATGTACTGTGTAGTGAAAACTCAGATAGTTTGTCCTTTCCTTCTGATTCTCCCGATCTATCTCTATCTGTATTCGGTTTTCTAGAAGTGACTAATCGCTTCGTTCCAAGTGATCGCATTTCGTATACGACTATTTCTCATTACCGATTCCGTTACACTTTGAGAATGTGAACTTCTGTGTCGATCTTATATCGGTAAAACTTATTTTAATTAAGTGCAAATCTACTCGTAGTCGTTCCCGTGAGGGTGAGCAAGGCCTATTTTTGAATTTCATGCACAAACGCGTGCGATTTTTTCGATATACGCGAAAAATCGCAAAAGTCAACCATGTTTTGAATGGGCACGTAGCTGCCTACCGGTATATCTCGTCTAATGTAAATCTGACCCTATTTCCTTAGAAGTTTGGGTACTTTCTTGTCGTTGTTATGTTTTACCCTAAAGTGCGGTCCAACGAAGACCTGGTATCAAGGTATGAAAACCCTAACCAAGAGTCTGGGTCATAGGTCCCGTTAAGCTCCTTGTCTGGGGACCCTGAGATCATGGTCACCAATGGTTAGAGACACTGAGCGATATGGCTGGGTGTCGCAAACAGTGATGCTTATGCATTTATTCATTATTCTTGCAACATCAGTGTATATTAATTCTCTATCCCCCGCTTGAATTCGCTCTCAACATCCCAATCTTCATTCTGTTCTTTTATCCAAATGGGCGGCCAAAAGACAGCAACTAAAACCGGCACACGAAAGTGCATGGTCAATGGTTGTAAAAACTGAACTGAATTGCGTACACTATCCATGGTTTTCGTACATGAAGTATATCTTTAATACATGAGGTTGACCAACGAATGTATGTGCTGACTGAAATGGTTCTGTCTGCTGGATTTCGTTACCGACAAATTAATAACATGCTGTGCCAGAATACCCTTCAACACAATTTCGTAAAAGCAGAACGCAAGTACCGCTCGTTAGATGCCGGTCCATCTGGCCAAAGTATCCTTTTAATTTTGTGAAGGTATCTAAGCTGCTGTACGGTGTCCTTTTTGTTGATCTATCTACATTTCTCAATGACCACCAAGTTCTACGAAACACAATTCGACAATGACTTGTGTTTCCTCATTACCCGATCTGGATGTTTGAATTCGGTTCATATTCGATCTATGTTTCACTTTTTACCATAATTGTCCACGCACTTCCGTGCAGCGATTTTGGTTATTGTCTCTTGACTGCCCATTTGAAAAAAGGATTAAGGGGAAAATTGGAATGTTTAATAATTATCAGTGAGAAAGTAGAGCATCTCTGAAGATTGAGTTTACGAGAATATGAAGTAGATGCACGAGCTTCACTCTTTGCCATAGTCATCTTTATCACACAATGTTTCTAACGGTAATCCCGAGGCCCCCATCCAGTCTTAATTCTGACGTGCGTGAAATACAATACATTGCATCATCCAGTAGGTCTAAAGCAACCTGTGTGAACGAGTATGTGAGTTTTCATTTACACATTTCAGCTCTTATTTTGACCCCGCTTTATTTTATCACCCTTCCTCGGCGAACGACGCCCACCGTCACAATTAATTTGGTGACATAACGTAATTTCTCAAAGTTGGCTATCGACATGACTTGAGACTCTGCGCCTAACTTCAACATTGGCTGTCCGGTTGCCCCACCAGATTCGTGTAATGCTGCGTAGACATCGGTGTTCGAACACGAACGGTCTTTCCTGATCCTGTTTTCTGACTGGCCAATATTTCTACGCCGTATAGCAGAACTGGTGGAACTGCTGGAGCATACACTCAACCCTTCACGAATAGCCGGATATCGCGGCAGAGATACATATTGGAAATGTCAACCGAGTCTTCTGTGTGCGTGATGCGTCCACCGGGTGAGATATAGCTGCTCAAATAACAAAAGTCTACCATCTGGGCGGAAACTGAATCCACTATCCTCGATCGAGAATTGATTCTGCAACGAAGTTCAACGGAAAATGAGAAAAGTGTCAACCCTGACGAACACTTTCTGTGGTTAAAACGAGCGTTAAGATGCCTTAAATTTGAACCACGTTTCGGTTGTCAATATAACGACGAGCGGCGGTGACCCGGTGGTAACGTCACTAAATTAGCACTCCGAGGATGTGTTTGAATCCCACCACCACCGACAGATTTTCTCCATTGTGTGTTGATTGGTTGCTTCCCCTTCCTGAAAATTGTATGTGTATATTCAATCATAGGAAGTAAGTGGTGCTGATCCAGCTTATATGTGATGCTATTACGAAACACACTGCTTGTTTATCTATGCTAATCACCCCTTAGCACAAATGTTTCTCGGTCGTCTGAATCGGCGCTCCTCCTCACTCACGTCTCTTCATCGGAAATCGACTGTTGTCACGTTGCGGATTCCACTTATATAAAAACATAAACATTTCGCACATGTTGGAGGTAGCCAGTTTTATGTTGGAGTGCAAAAGAGAATGAATACGTGACGCTCATACAATTTTGGTGTAATCTCGATTGTGCCATCACTGGGTATTCATTTTTGAAATGGTTTATTTATGAGAAATGCCATTCGTTGTCTTCAATTAAATTCCTGATATGCAGTTGTTATACATATTGCCTCATCCACATCGGGGTACGTTTATAAGAATGACAAAGGGTTTTTGAGTGCGCATAGCGGATGATCACGAAATCGGTTGTAAGCATCGGGTAAATTTTCTCCAATCATCTTATTGCTTCTGTTATAAATACGCTGAAAAGCGGCTGCTCAGTGGTGAAATACCTCTACCCAACCTTCATGGTAAACAATAATAGCCAAACGGTTGACAATATTTTGTGACATGCTGTTCCATTCCTCTCTCGAAGTGGCCTTCAACTCCATTATTTTTAGCTGTCTATGGTCCACTTTACTCTTTTAGCTGATCCCGCAAGTGTTTGATGATAGATGTTTGTGCAGGATCGCCTTTGTACCATGACACACGAGACACAAAGGTATACTAGAGTGTTGTCGTCCTGGAAAGCGCTTTAGTGCCTGTGCTTCACTGTAAGAAAATGTGTACTTCCAAGCAAATTTGACCATTGATGACACCCTCTCGCCATGTCTTCCTGTTCGTTGCCATCGTATTGCTGATTGGTTTCATAGGCATTTTTCCAAACGCATTCGATGGTTGTTGTTGAACAAAGAAAAACTGATTCATCAATTCAAATGATCGATCTCCATTAATAGTAACAACAAACTGCAGTGTACCTAATGTAAGTAACTGATACCTTAACATCCAGATGAAAATAGAATTTACTAAAACCGTCCAGAATCAGTGGCGGATTATGAGGTCAAAGGAAGAGAATAGATCATACGTTTAACACTAACAGATAAATGGTAATCAGTGACTCATTGGTGACGCTGAAAACCCTCTGACTTTTAGACCGATCTACTCATCTGGTCTACGTTCGTCTTGGAAGTTCCAGATACTGGTTGATCTCACAGCATGATTTTCCCGATTACCACATTCCGATTGCACGCCAAACAAATTTACCATTTGCTAAGATCACCTGAACTCAAAAGAAAGAAGTTATGAGCTCTGGAATTTCAAACTACACATCTGTGTGATCTTCAGAACAAGCATGCATTCCGATGACGCGAGCTGTATCACATTAAAATTCAAGTTGGTTAAGCTCGATTGAAATTTTCAGAACGCTTTGTTTGAAGGCACAGAACTATTGGCTAAACAAATGAGGATCCCATTCTAACGTATCCTTTCATGCGTTCTGCTGGAAACTCCAGAAAACGAATAGTTCTTCGGTTGTCAAACAATACTTTTTGCACGTGTTCCATCACAGCCCGTCTTGAACCAATCTCCCCGTAGATAAACAAGTTCTTTTTGAATAAATGACCGTGCGAAGGTGAAGGTTCCTGTGGGGTTGAATCCAATTTTCGATCCCCGTCTCATCCGGGCTGGTTATGCCCTTGACTGTTGATCGAGTGAGCCTTACGTCGAGCTTTACTGGTGAGCTTTACCCGACTATAATTGCCCTCGATCGGTATGATAATAGAACCAATCACACCGATATGGATCAATGAATTGGTTGTCATGCGTTGGTATGAATTTGGACATGAATCGTTGCACGACCGGGGTCAGCCTGGGGCCTGAACAGCTGAATGGGAAAACTCCATTGTGGCTGAGTTTCCCTCGAATTACACTGCTGTTTTTGAACCAGTGCGGTTGTCTATATACTTTTGGCAGCGATGGACACAGTGGGTGAAATACTCAACAGTAGTACATACGAATTAGTAGTAGTACATATGAATTAGGAACTAGTGGTCTGCCACTTGGTTAAAAGTTTCGGGACCAAATGTTTTTCCTCCTTAATCTAATGTGTGCACTTTTGACTGGAATATGAGCCCTACGCTTACCCAATTTATAACTACAATTGCAATAATGTAGCGAGACTAAATTTGAACTCATTTACTAACTTCTGCATCCTATTTACAAAGCCACTGACCACAATCTAAAACCTACAGCTAACCCCTAATTATTCAGCTTCGTGGCATAAATTCTCATCCTCCTCTCAGTCTGATTTCATTTACTCTACTGTTGTGGTTCAGTGAGTGAGCTAACCATGGTCTTATGAACTTACGCATTCACACATGTCTCAGAATTTTACACCCATGCAAAGCTCTCTTTTAAAATCTGCACGCAACACTCCCCCCCCCCTACACAATACCCCCACTTTTCCACCGTTTTTCCCACCCGGAATGGTTCCACTGACGTGGGTTCATATTGTAGCTCGCCGCTATCCTCCTTGACATCCGTCTCGGGGCCGATCGTCCCATTCCTCCAACCTCACTCTGCGTTCAAACTGGCTTCATTCAACGTAAGAACGCTTATGCATATAGGACAACAAGCAAGTTTGACTCGTACATTCGAAAGTCTAGAAATTGATGTGTGCTGCCTCTCGGAAACACGCATCCAGGATCCGAGCTCAGTAATCCGATTAACGTCTCCTTCCAACCCAAAAGAAGCGTTTCAACTGCGCGTCCCCGGGGACCCTATCGCTTCAGCGTCTTGTCAAGCAGGCGTTGGTATTGCCTTAAGCGCCAAGGCCGAGATTGTTTATTTGGATTGGATCCCGATAGATGGCTGACTATGCGCAGTGAGACTCAGAAGCTCTATTAGGGTCAAAAAGCAGAAACCAAATAAACGATGCTTATTCGTGCTTTCTGCATACGCTCCCACAGACTGTAGTCCGGATACAGTCAATGACGTCTTCTGTCACAACCTACATGAGCTTCTCCAAGCACCTAAGACGGATATCGTGATCCTAGCCGGATACCTAAATGCACGCGTGGGTCGTCTGTCACCCGATCAGACCCACCTTGATGGCCGTCATTGCCTTGATAGCCGTCGTTCCGATAATGAGGATAGACTTCTTAGCATATGCTCAGAACACGGTCTGTTCCTCGTTAGCACGAACTTCAGACAGTCTAAGCGTCACCTCGCCACCTGGCGTAACCCCTCTTCGGCCCAGATATGGAGTCAGATTGACCATTTAGCTATTAGCTATAGACGGAGAGGATGTGCGAAAGACTGTCGTTCGTATTGGTCTACCTGCTTGGACTCCGACCACGCACTGATTTATGCCAAGTTGTTTGTGCGTTTTGGGGCCGCAAAAAGATGCGATGTAAACAGCTCGACGTCGTCAAGCTCTCTGACCCAGCCGTACTAGCCGATTACCAAAACAAGTGGTCCGCAAGGCCAACTACTACCCCACCAAGTAGAGCAGATCAACACTGCACAGTCATTCAAAATGCAATACACTCAGCCTGTTTACACAGTTGTGGCCTAACCCGCCGAGTTGTAAATCAATGGGTCACCTCCAACTCTCTCAGACTCCTCGACGCGCGTCGGCAAATCCCGGCAGACCGCGAGTGCAACGAACAGCGCCTCTCCCTGAAGCGTTAACTCGCAAAGAGTCTGAGAGACGACAGGGAGGCCTGGTGGACGCTACGTGCAAAGGAGATGGAATCAGCGGCTTGGTGTGGAAACACTCGGCAACTATTCCAGCTCATCCGTGCTACAGGCCCCAAAAGACAGTGCGTTAGTGAAACAATCTGCGAAGTAGACGGCACGTTAATAAACAGACTTCAACCAACCGACGATTGGAACGCTGGGCGGAGCACTTCACATCACAGTTCAACCATCCCTCCGCACTGGCTGCCCTAAACAGTTCTCTTGAGAGTGCACCCTGGTCACTATCCATGGTACCGGCCACAGAAACGGAGATCTGAAAGGAACTCCAAACCCTGAACTGCTACAAGGCAGCTGGATCAGATCTTTAAAGATGGTGGAGATGCTCTTGTAAGAGAATTTGAGAGACTGTTCTCGAAGATCTGGGAAACTGAAAGTATACCCCACTTATGGGGAGAATCGATTGTCACACCCATCTACAAGAAGGGTTGTCGCAACGCCTGTCCCAACCACAGGGGCATAAGTCTGATTCCAGTAGCGCCGAGGCTGCTAACGTCCGTTTTATTACGCAGGTTATGTCCATTCCGTGAGAAGCAAACCCGCGAGGAGCAGGCTGGGTTTCGTGCACGCCGTGGATGCATAGATCAAATCTGCACCCTCCGTCCGCTACTAGAACACCGCCATACGTACAGATGACTAACCATTGTCGTGTTTTTGACATCAGAGTGGCTTTCTACTCTATCGATTGCCCCGCACTATGAAACTGTTTGCGGAGATACGGAGTACCCGAGAAGTGTTTCACTCTTAAAAGCGCTCTAT
>UZAN01044815.1:19195-32870 GCA_900618425.1 Echinostoma caproni
GATACTCTGATTGCCACACAAACAGCATCGGAATTTTCAATGGGAAACTGAGCATATTCGGTTAGCTCAGTTGTCAATGCTTCATGGAGCTGAAAATACGGTATTGGTACAATAATGACAATCCTTCTTTTCGGAACAAAATACAAGTCTAACTAATCGCCTTGACCTTTGGTCACAGTTGGCAAGGTTCAGGAAGATGAGGTCAATATACTGAGTTTCCTTTGCTTTCAATTTTTCGCAATATCCATTTTTAGTCTCTTTTGATCTATAGACCCGCTGTTGTCTCACAAAAGCAGAGTTTGTTACTCTGGTTGTTTTCTGTAGATGTGAAGCTAATATGACTTATATCAAGTTCACGAGACAAAAAGCACCCCGTCGAAAACGGTGGTACTTTTTAGATATGACAAATACTCGAACGCATTAAGTATCGTGCATAAAATTTTCCTTTTTTTCATTCAGATGGATCAGTGTATTGAACAATGCCATGCAGGAAGAATTTCAAAGGGCAATGAACGGAGATGTGTCCACCGTGACACCAGACTTTCAGCAAGTTTCCGGGGGAGATACGAACTGTCGAACCAATCACGTTTCCGGTAGCAATAATAACAATGCCGCTACAGTCGCTGTCCCCGACTTTGATACTGGTCAGACACGCTTTACGTTCCACTCAATGGCTCCTCGAGCAGAAAGCGCCGGTGGTGAAAGTCTCGGTGATAGTCTGCCCGGCAGCGAACATGATTTACTCGATTCCAGGTACGTTGTTATCTATACATAGTGTTACTTTCTCCTCGAAACTCTGTCCATTGGATTTTCATACGGATTCATTTGTGTTTGGCCCTTTCTTATTTAGCTGTGGTTCAGCTGATCAGTCACGTTTAAAATTTGCTGTTGAAGATAGACACATGTTGCTCGCTTCTAACTTTGACGAATCTGTCATTCCGTGTGGAACGCGTCACTGTCAGTTGGATCGCGTACCTGAAAGTACCATTTGGCATGAGTTTTCTTCCTGCATCCTTTTTCGTATCGATCACCCTTGCTTATTACTGTTTCTGTGTGATAGACCCAACTGTAGTCTGATACGTCTTCCCTTTCCCATTTATCGACGAACACTTATGGCTTTCAGACACACTACCTCTGAGTTCTGGATGCCTGTTACGCTAACGGTTCCAATTTAGGGCGACATGTTCATGAGTATTTTTGGTGAACCTTCGCTTCAACACGATTTTCTTTCTCAATCCAATGAGCTATACCGATCACACTTTTAAAATGAATTTCATAAGGGGTGTGGGGTGGGTGTGGGAAGAAAGGAATCGCGTAGCGATGGTGCAGCTGGAGTAGCAATTACGCATTTCAACTGGATTGTATTAGTCGTTGATCTACGTTTAATTTCAGTACCGTCTGTTTATGGTTCAACAATTCTCACGAGCAACATCGAAATAATCTCCAACTTCGAGCGTCATTCGTAGTAAACATTCAACGGCAGTTTACTCGTTTTCATATCTAGCACTTAGTGATGTGATTGTCACAAATGGATTAAGTTCTTCGAACATTTGGTATTTTTCTCGTTTACCTTGTACTACTAGTACCCATTTACTATAGACTACGACCGGATGGGAATCTTGATCAATTTCCCTCTTTGTTTGTATCTTTTTGTATTTGTTTTTCTTTTTGGACTATGTTGACTATTATCGATTATTTGGATGTCAAATTGACGCTATAGTCAGGTGAATATTTTTTATCAAGATTTATGTAAAAGGGTTTTATGGAAAACGTGGTGTTTTAGACGTTAGAAGTAATCAAGACTGGATTTCATTACTTACCACTTATGAGAAATAGGCAAGAACTGGTTGGTTGATAGTTGTTATTTTAGTCATATATGAAGATGTGTTGTGTTTTGCAACACTGTATATCTAGATTTTCGTGTGAGGTTGAATTAATGATGGAATTTGCTCTCCTTAAATGTGGCCATTCGAAATGTAATATTATTTGAGAATTGTAGATAGTGTTTGGCTTTAAACTTTCGACCCAGATCCTACTTATTCTCATATATGATTACCGACGAGAAAATGGTAAAGTGCGGAAATGGTGCAGATTCCAATGAGATCGACGAAATGTGTTCAAGGATAGAAAAAATTACCGGTGATCGGCTTTGACGTCCTGCACCGTACTTACTCCTAAGTTTATGGGTTATGCTGTTTTAAATTCACTGTTAATGACCTGCATTATTCCTTGGTTTTCTCAGGTCGACGCTTTCGCTCTATAACGTCACCAAATTATCAACTCGGGGATGTATGTCCGAATCCCACCGCTATCGCCTGACTTTCCCCATTGTGTGTTGAAAAGCAGCCCTTTGAATGGTCGCTTCCTGAAAATCATATCTTTGTATTTTCAATCAAAGGAAGTAGAATTAAAAAGAAGAAAAATAATCTACGTATTATAGTCTCTGAAATACTAATGTTACTTCATCGTTCATTATCAACCTATTTATGGCTGCAACTAATGCCGTATACCTGTCGGATTCATTGAGGTCGTTTGTTCTACTTCAGTCGCTTCTATTTTCAGCTCACCTGCAATATTTATTGCCTTGCAAGGAACCGTTTTGGTTCCATTCACTATTTCTTTGTCATACGTCATTGGGACTTAGTTTCTGGCTGGGTTATCCATCAGTTAGCACCTTTTTGAGATCATAATTTAAGGAATTTTTGGCATATCTGCATGACGTACCTGTGTAGAATTATAATTTCACCCCTAGCTTTGTGCAACTCTGTCAACTGGTAATGTTGTTTATACTCCAGTCGTCCTTAACGATGCCTGGCATAGCAATGGTCGCCGGGTCCGATTAACTAATGACCAATTTACTGTGCTTGGGGCCCATTTACTAGTGAGTAGTGGTGGTTATACATAAACCTTCCATGCAATGGTTCGGGATCACAAAGCCCGGATACGACAATGAATTTTAATGAATTTTAGTAAGAGCGAAACTCGAGTCTAGTGCTTCCGAGTGGTTTACTGTAAAAACAGAACGGTGCGTGAAGGTGAATTTTGAAGGAGGATCAGTTCAAATCAGTACCAGTTTTCTTTTTCCTACTTCTCGTGTTGTGAGATACTACTCACTTGTGAGTAGTCGGTAACTTTCGGTGATTAAAAATAGAACAAGACCATCAAGGACCAAGTAATATATTTGGGAAGAATAAACATTGCCTGCTCTACCCATTACCCTGTGTGTCGCGATGTGCTGCGAAGGCATGTTTCTGATGAGCTTTTCGTGTTATGCATGCAAAATTAGTCACCTTCAATTTGTATTCTGCGATAAAGAACTCTCCTCGACCAGCACAGCCTTTTCGGAATATAACACCCGTAGCTCAACCGGGCAGTGTGTACGTAACAACCATAAGTGCTCGAGAAGTCGTGCTAGTAATTTTTCTCTGTCCCTGTCTCTCTCAGTTTCTTGCACCATCCGCATACACATCACCTTGTTGTATATGTGCATTGCCTACCAACATCTTTTATGTACCTCAGAGACCTGTACGATTCACAGGGTATAGAAAGTCGTGACCATTGGTTTCGAGAACAAGGGAGACTGATTGACCTTTGTGCCTGCCTTTTTTGTCTCCTTTATAATACTAAAATTTGTGGTAGAATCACAGTATTCAGCCTTTTCGGGAGATCTTGTCAACCATAATGAGTTGGTTTTGCCGTTTCAGAGAGATTATCACCAACATTACATTTGTTGTCACCTTAATTTGGAATGGATCTTATTCTACCCTATGTATCCGTTGTGGCTATGAAATTGTTCTCCTCATTGTCTAAGCTTCCTTCCTGGACTCATGCACTTAGGACGATAGAAGGAATCCTTCGTATAGTGAAAGCGCTCACTTCATATCGCCTCCCTTTTTCATTCGTTCAATGAGTTATATCAGGCCATGATAGAGGTCTGTGAATTGTGTGCTCACTTTCGTTCTCAAATAATTTTCTCACCCCGTTTCATGCCCACATCATCCGTATACTTCACGTCAGTAAACACAAACGATGAACAACTAAATTTCATCACCCACCGTTAACGTTCATTGTCCCGCCTAAATGATGTATGCGATTCTTAGTAGTGACAAATACTCACGTGCCTTGTTATGTTTGATCGCATGAAACTGAATGGAAATAGCTTGAAGTACGCATCACATAAGGAAATTCAGAACAGTTTGGGCCTAGTTTAGTTCCTCTTGCACTTTTGCCTACATTGTATTGGACCTATATGTGCTAAATTCATCTCGTTCTCGGCTTTCGTGTTTGGTACTCCTACAATGAACTTAAGTTTTTCTTGTTGGTCCAGTTGATCATTACGTTTCGTGCGTGTCACGATAACATACTTGGGTTGTGCACTGCATTTTTGTCCGTCGGTAAAGTTTCGTTCCCAGATGCGTAAATTTATCTGATTCATCTCCCTTCCCATTAACTCGTCTGTTTGGTTACCAGCTCACCCACTTCTCGATCCCGTGGAAGCCGTTCGAGTCGACTTGGAAGTGCCGATGCCCTGTCTACAGATATTGCACAACCTTCAGCATTTCCCACAGAACTAAAGGGTCGCGCATTGCGAGCTAGTATCCAATCCGGTTTGCGTTGGCGTTGCCCTGGAAATGCGGTGTGCGCAGATTGTGATAGACCAGGTACGCCTGTCCAAATAAGTTTGAATTTAGTAGAATGTAGCCTCCGAAATTACAGTTGGTGGATTTTCTGAACACATGAGTTGTGACAGAATTCGCGTTCATCCTCAGACTGTCGAAAGTTTATTCTTATTAGCTCACCTGTGATATATATGGATATTCACACGCGTTCAAGTTCAAACTGTGTACTCAACAAATCACGATTCAATAATCTTTATAAAAACAACAAAAAGGTCCATAATTATTAATCTAGTCATCTCTTATAACCATAAGAGGCTAAAATCATTTGCTTCTTTGTGGAAATTGCACTGCAAATTGTTTTTCAATCTGTATAGTTTTCAATGTTCTTCAATTTGCGTTACCCATCTTAGTGAAATCATATAAAGCTAACGATGGAAGTAGATTTTTTGCACCACACACTTTCAAATTATTTCGCTTTTACTCAGGTATTATAATAATGGTAATATCACTTACACCTATGAACCACTATAGATCAATTCACGCTGAATATATGATCTAATCAAGGCCTCCACTCCTCTTATATAATATGTGGTTAGATTCGGAATTTTTCCAGCCGGGTCGAGACTCCGGAGGCTGGTGCTGAGGCGAGCGGGGTGTGATGCACACAAAGATGGATTGCACTAAATCGAGTAGAGACCGAATGAAACTGATATCATTGGCTCTCCGGTGTTCAATTTTGTTTGCGTTCTTCCTATGAGCTCCCGGGTCCCCTTCTCAAACAGTTTGATGGATTTACACTGTTAATGAGACCTAAACAGGTTGTAACAGTGGTACAATAGTGGTTCTTAAATTTTCAGTTCATGCTTCGACAAAATTTTTCTACCCTAACCTGATTGTTCTATCCTGAACCGATCGGGTTTGTGTATTTTTGTCACAGTGGCCGTTTTTCACTTTGGCAAATTAAGACGCTTCTTCGTAGGTGTCCTGAAAACTCAGACTTGACGCGTTCACCCAGACCAAATGTGCTTGTTGTCGTCCGTGAAGTTCATCTTGCTGCAACCGATGACCTTTTCACGAGCAGCGAAAGGTCAGAACTAAGCGGTCAACTTTCCTCGCCGGATGCGATTCATGAAGGTGTATGTGAGTGAACCTGTGAGTAGTGGTCACGCTTTTCCATTTGAAACGGTTTTGTCGGGTAAAAGTGCAAGTGAATCATAGCGAAAATTTCTACTCAGCAGTGTCTCGGACTTGGCGAATTACCCGGTATATTTCCTGATACGCAGTATTAACGTTCGCAGCCCTGATTATGCATACCATTCTCACATCTCCATTCTACCCCCGTTACATAGATCCGGAATGGGTCAGTGTCAATTTGGGTGTGTTAATTTGTCTCGAATGCTGTGGCGCGCATCGCGAATTAGGTGTCCATTGCTCCCGAACACAGTCTCTCCTAATGGATGATTTGTCTACCAATCAGCTACTTGTAAGTTCTGTGTTTGTGTCATGTTTTCGTCGAAGTCACTGTTGTCTTATCCACGTAGTTGATTGCTATCCTTCATAGCACAGTCTGTTTCTTTTTTCTGCGAGATTTATATGTCCGTGACAATCCGGTACTCCTAACCATCAATGAATTTTAATTAACCATACGGAAATAAGCTATGATCATTAGAGTTTCATGGACAATTAATGATCATATTAGTTTATTTTTGGTTACCTCTTGAACCTGCACCGAAATCTTTATGCTTCCCAAATGTACACCCCCTTCCAACTCGTTTGTATTTTGGTAAGTTATCCTAACGGGTGCCTATTCACAGACCAAAGATAGTGTGTTACCCGAACGCTTGTTACAGATCTCTAATTTGTGTTTCGTGTATGATGTCTGGCCGATACTGCTTAAAATCAGCATTTGAAATGCCGATACTCATCAAAATTGGATACCGACTTGAAAAACATGTACTTTTGTCAAGATTCATACACTGTTTTCATCGGACACCAATTGACAACCGGGAATAAGTCAGTAAAGCAATTTTAGGGTATGTTGTTTCTCTTTGAATAGGTCAATACCGCAATGGTAGAGTGCGGTTCACTATGGGGACTGGGTATCGGTCGTTGAATTTCATCGCTCGATAATGATGCTAACGTGAAACAAACCAATTTTGTTGAATTTCATTGGTTTTTGTTGTACTCACCCTTCTGGAAGTTCTAATTTTCTTAAACTTTCACTCATGTGTTTGATTAGCTTAAGCTGCATGGGACCAGCTTTCAGTACGCTCTCCCGATGATTTGTACCAGTCATGAGACTGTGTTACTTTCTGCCATTTCTTCGTAAGAAATAACATCACAAACTGCACGAATACTGGCGATTCAGAATGAGCGACGTGTACCAATTCGTGGAGATCTTAAATTAGATAATGTAAATGTGAATGACTGTGAGGTTTGCTTTTTTTGGTGTAAATCATTTCCTGTGCTGGAGGAAAATGTACAGAGTGGAAGTTCATTCAGATTTTTTATATCACAATGTTTTCAACACGTCAAGCAGTCGGCTTATATGCTCAACGAGCTATATACAGTATCGCATTTAGTAAACTGCCTTGTGTATGGCTCGAGAATCATGAATGTACCTCCAAAAATGGTCATGTTTTCTTGAAGGCGTTCTGATAAATCAGACGAGAACTCCAGAATTATGCCACAAAGCCATGCAGGACGCAGGCTAAACGGTGTCCCTAGTTGGGAACGGCAGTAGCACGCTAACACTCACGCTCTAGCCCGTGTCTCTCCCCAAGTTCATCGGTCTTGAATAACAAAACTGTTCCTCCCAAGATGCTGTTAGTCGATCGCATAACGGTCGTCAAAAATACCCGCTCGAGTCGAATGGATTTTTAAGCCGATATTCGGTAAGCCGTTTCTGAACCTATGCACAAGACTCCCTCAGGAGATTTCCCCAGATGCAGCTTGTTGGCGAACCTAACGGTGGGATATTGTTACCATTAATTAGTACTTGGTTGACAGGCCATGTTGCTGAGTCTGCACTGTACCGACTTTGAACATCTTTGCTCAGATGGAATCCTTCTTAACTAGATGCTGCAGCACATTCTCAAATATACTATGGCGCTCACGGAATATGTCTAAATATGAAATGTGTGTTGCTCATCAACCTCTACATCCAAACTCAGCTAATGGGACTCAGTTGTCGATTACGAGATGCACTCTCAATAAAGGTCGTTCATGCTCTGATAATATGGGACTTTATCCCACCCAGTTTTCTAAAATACCCAAACCATGACTAGTTATTTGGGAGGCACGTGAGTGGTCCTATCAAATTCTCAATCAATATTGGATTTAGTGTTGACAAACAAGGAATGTGTCGAAATTCCATCGCCATTAGGGCACGGCAAGTATGTTGTGTTGCCTGATGATTACATGTAGCTTGTATTAGAAGTTACGGTTAAACTCTTATTGAGTAAAGCGTTTTGCAGGAGATAGCTTTGCCCAAGTGCCCATTGGCATCCCGAGAGTGAGAGTTTAATCCATTGGTGTCCTGGCAAGAGTTGATCGGTACTCTAACCGAACTCATAAGGATGGCAACCAATCATTAACCAGATTGCGCCATTATCACCCATCAGTAACCCAACAAGCGAATGGATAATGTAGCGTAATTTATCTTAGCCTGAGTTTGTATGATGCCTGACTGTCAATAATGGCGAAAAACTACATCATTTTGAGAAACTTGTGTCAAACTTGTGCTGGAGAATGAATTTAGGTATCATGAAACTCTGTCTTATAATTTAATTTTGATCGTAAGCTCCCGTATAGACATAAGAACATTAGGAAATGAACATATAGGATACTGTCACTGAGGCACACCGGATGTGTTCCAGTACTGCATCAACCTAATCGCCCTGTAGTGTTTTACTGATATTTCAAACTGATTTGTCAATTGGATATTCTTTAAAGTGGTGCTTCAGAAGAGTCGGGTAGATTGCTTGGGTCCCTCGTCGGGTGCCAGAGTATGGACTGCCCGAAACTCTTCTGTCCCGGGAATTTTATGTTTTAACCATCAATTCGTTCAAATTGCATTGAAACACTTAACTCTTCAAAACCATCAGTGAACCTGCGCACTGATCACCTTTTTGATAGTACCGCTCAAATCCAGTGTGTAAAAGTCAATGATTTTCAGCTTTGTAATTTGCCTGCGCTTACATTTTGAGTTTTATACGTTTAAAATGACGGAGGAAAGCATTCCGCTTCTTGCTGCCTATTGAATGTGTTACCAGTTCATCCATGCACTGAATGAACATGGATACAATGACCTGGAATACCTTGTAGTACCACTAAACTCTTGCCCTGGCATTTGTTTTCTAGTTGCCGCGATTTCTTGGTAACCGATTGTTCAATGAAGTTTTTGAGTCGTCCTTAGCGTCTGGAATCAAGCCAAAGCCAAATGATGCAAGCAGGTGCGTGACTGCTTACTTCCATATACGATCGTTTTTATAAATTCCACCACAAAAGACGGCAGTAAGCTGTTCTCAAATTTTATTTTCATTATTCTCGACCATCTGACTGTTCAGCTTAGCGTCAAGCGGAATATTTTTTACCTTCTCGTCTTTGCCATTAGCAAACTTGATCGCTCCATGTTCATTCGTGTTACCTTGGGATCGAGCCGCATTTGTTGTTTTCTGTCTTCTGTTATCTTTGTTGCAATAACATTGTCACCTTGAATCGTTATATTCAACACAGTCTGAGGTAGCCTAGTATAAAATGACCGGCATTCACGTTTCCGTTCTTGGCGAGTTTTGTTGATTGGTTCACTGTACTTGGTGCGGAACATTGAATCGTTTATGGAGCACT
Source organism: Echinostoma caproni (assembly GCA_900618425.1). Classification (NCBI taxonomy): domain Eukaryota; kingdom Metazoa; phylum Platyhelminthes; class Trematoda; order Plagiorchiida; family Echinostomatidae; genus Echinostoma; species Echinostoma caproni. Next base: position 28,663 of record UZAN01044815.1, read on the forward strand.
ATCACGCACAAGTCAGTTCCACCTCTATTTGCCAGTCAATTGATCGGTTCTTTGAACACACTTGATTTAGCACAGACTATGGTGGATCTGACGTGAGTGATATATTTTCACACCAGTTGTTAAATCGCTCTCAAGGTCGAAATATTTATCTGCTCCATTCCTCATCAAGGTGCATGAAATGCAGATACGCTCATTCTACCACGGGTTTAGCAGCATGTGTAGAGTTCCCTATATTGTGGTTACTTGTGGTGTGAAAAGTCTGCCCTTCTAAAGCAGTGTAATGAATCGTATAGTTTTCACGATTCACCATTGAACCAGATTATCTAGCCACATCGCTATCGTTCATATACCGGATCAGCCGCCGCAGCTATTCACTTTCGTCCTTATCGGCTGGTGATGGTGTGTATTTGTCACTGCTTCATTCCGTTGAAGAAGTTCAATTTCCGAACTTCGGTCCCTTTGGGTGCTCTTGCTACGCAGATGTCTGTTTATGTCTCGTACGAATGAATTCGAACTGACTAGAAGATAGTTGTTCGCCTTCTTGTCTGATACTCAAGCCTGTTTAAAAAAGACAGTCGGTCTGACTTATTCCACTGACGATATCCGTTCCGGAAATACATTCATATAGGGATTCGATAGGCTGCAGAGATTAGGGTTATTGTTATTTTGGGTCCTCCCGGAACCGAATTTGCACAGATATATTTTCACGGATATTCGTTGGAATGGAGCACGACGCTTGGGATGGTGATGCATATAAATTTTATTGATTTCAATGTTTCGCTTCTGCCGGGACACGGATATGCGTGCAAGTCATCTCACCATCAAGTACAGTAGTAGCGTAAATAATCTTAGTGGTCTCTTCCCTTTAAAGATTACATTTTCAATACTGGGTTCCTGGTAAGCATTTTATCTTTACTAATCAGAGTTTAAAGAATAGATGTCATTGATAAAGATCTCCTAAGCTAAATCCACACATCTGCGTTTTGTAAACTCATACCTTCATGGAAGTCAATTCCGTATACATTGTGCATCGAGGTTTCATCTGTTATCAAGCTGTTTTACGACTATAGATTTATATAAATTGTATATTGCTTCCACTGGACCACCAGAGCTGCTCAGTGTGAAGCTCAACTTGAGAAAGCATCTAGCACCTACAAATAGGTAAGCCATGATCACGTTTGGGATTATAGGAACCCCTAAGATGTGACAATAACCGAGTTGTTGCGAAGCTTCACCCATAGGTGCGATACCTAAGGGATATTTGGGATCGATAATTACCCCTGCTGCAGTTTGTAATTAGTAATCGGTTTGTCGTCCAAATAATGTCAAGGACATTCGCACTGCCTACAGTTTGACCGTCAAACGACTTTGTTTACCATATGAATCAAATTGCATAAACTCTATTTAAAAAGCACCTGACATTGAATTACTGTTCACTGGAGTGTTCCTTCAGTTTGTAGAGCACTGCACATTTGCAAAGAGAGTCATTAGTCTATTCACATTTACCCGTTTTGTAAACTCGTTAAGATTCGTTGTGTTTGAGTGATCTCCAATGATGTACTTGCCTCCTACTTAGTACATTGGTCGCGGAGCGTAACCAGCGTGTAGCATTTGTAGGAATACATTGTGCGAATGCACAACACACACCCTCAATGGTTAACCGTGTGAAACGTTGTCAATCGCCTGATATGTACTTCACCTGATTGATCCGACGAACGGTTTACGTTACTGGTTACCATTCGCTTGAAATCTGTTCACCTGATCTGTTGTCACTGACCGGTTCGCGTCACATTCATCACGCAATTCATTGTACAAATATATGAGATGATGGGTTGTTGCTACCCGATAGAACATCATACTCGGGACTAACTCTTGACATCACATGCTGTTTCAAAACGCCTTTCCATCTATACCATTTTCATGTCGAGTTGTCCAAGTATCATCTAATGCTGTCTGGGAATCATGTCGAACTTTCCCCAGATTGTTTCAAGCCGTCCTGCCAGAATTTCAAGGCATCCCCGGATTATCTCAAACTGTTACATTGACCTCACCGGTGCTGAGATGCCTCCCAGAGCGTTCTGGATGACTACCACGCAACTCCGATTTAGCTACCTCCTGTTAAAGTGCGGAGGCCGGTTGTGGGATGGGCTTCGGTCAGTCACACCTCAATTCCCATGAAATACATATCGATCGTTTATCGTGCTAGTACGCGTACGCCTCTGTATGTGTATTGTGTGTTTGTCCCCCTCCGCTGATACCAGTGAATCATGCGCGATCAACGCTTGAGCCAATACAGTGCGATGCTCCATCGTTTCGTCCCTCTCATCCGTGACCTTAAACAAGTACATTCCTTCTTACCATTTCTGTCATCTGATCATATTCCGCGATCTGTGGCACTTAGAATCCCTCACCCCAACACGATACTGGCTGATTACCGACTTGGACGTTTTGTAATGCTCTTGTTGTTACGCCCAGTCCATCCGAGTGCCGATGGCACTCCTGTTGCACAGCCGAAGTTCACTCCGTCTGCCTGAGACTCACGGCTGTAAAAAAAAGGTGTTGTTTCTTGCCCGGGTTGGCTGGGCAAGTACCAGGGCCCTTGTTACTGTTGAACCATTCGGCCGATCAATAAATCAACTCGATCGGTCGTGTGCTTTTCGGGCCGACCGAGGAGGAGGATAGTTTACGAATCCGACGCTGCCTAAATGTTGATAGAGAACGCATTCGAGACCACCCCTCTAGTTGGCTTATTCGCAGATTGATGAGGACCGGGGGTATGGCGATCACGCCTCATTTGGTCGGATCCGAAAATCGTGTCAGAATGAGTGAAGAGGTCAGGCCCATCTACACGATCGAGCCTCCTAGCGATGTCACCATGTGGTACAGAGTTTTCAACCTACCGTTTAAGCTCTAGGTATACGGTTGTGAGAGGTGCCTTTATCACACACACCTCAATACCCGTGGGATATCTTTGACTTATCTGGGAGACCTATGCGTCTGCAATGCGTCAACTACGCCGACCCATCAACCAATCACGTTGTGGCGTGATTCTTTGGCACTAATGAATGACCCACAACCAATATATACAGCATTTTGACGAAAATCCACATCATTTCAGTGTGCGACTTGCAGACTTCACATTTGCCGTTTCGTTGTAATGACTGACCATTCATCACGAAAACCCTATCCAAAAGACATCCAACAGCGAGTTTTAACAGCCTTTGACAAGGATGATGACTGGAAGAGCGTTGCTACCGCTCTTGGTGTGCATCAGCGTACAGCTAACCGTTGGGTACATGCTCGGGAGAAAGGTTATGTAGCCGGAGTTCACGGTGGAGCTCGGAGACGCAGTTTGTGTGAGACTGAAGTGGATCAGTTGGTTGAGTGGATCAGCGAAGATTGCACACTTTCTTTAGAAACGCTGCGATTGAAATTGAAGGCCGAATACGAGAAAGAGGTGTGTTGCAGCACGATTGGCAACTACCTGAACTGCAGACTCATTACTATGAAGAAAGTGCACCCTATTTGCGAAACAATGAATTCGGAGGAAAACAAGACGAAGCGGAAGCTGTTTGTTCAAAGCATACAGCAATACGAAATGATGAATAAGAACATTTTCTGGATTGATGAGAGTAAGTTTATGCCCTCAGTGCTTACATTTTCTTCCAGCAAATTTTAACCTGTTTTGTAATCGTAGTCGCGGACGTGCCACGCGGGACCAGAAAGCACGTTGCACGGTTGCTAGCAGCATAGGCAGAAACCTGCATATTATTGGTGCCATTTCAAAGTATGGATTCATAAATTATACGATCCAGAGCGGCTCATTCACGAAGGAAATCTGTCAATCGTGGCTGCGGACTGTCCTCAATGATTTACCGGAGTTTGTCCGCAGGAATACGGTAGTTGTATGCGACAACGCACCTTGTCATTCCGGCTTGTCTGGTCTTGACAACATCAATTCTCTGTCGGCTTTTAATTCTCTAAGACGCTTTAGGTGTTCCAAAGTTAGCAGTCCCTTTGTTGATGGTTCACGATCGCCATATTGGTATTAGGAGCCTACAAGTGTGGATTTAAGGTCGCCCAGCTAACCCGAGCAAGAAACCACACCTTTTCTTACAGTCGTGAGTCTCAGGCAGGCCCAGTGAACTTCGACTGTGCAGCAGGAGTGCCATCAGCACTGGGATGGACTGGGCGTAACAACAAGAGCA
>UZAN01044816.1:22781-34780 GCA_900618425.1 Echinostoma caproni
GTACCCCTGGTTCACTCGTATTGATACCAAACATCAGAGAAAATTCATTGATCCAAATGAAGTTGAATCCTGGAACTCACTAGAAGTCCAAACTAGCCTGAATGTGGCAACTATAGTTCGCTTAAACTTTCGGCTTGTTTGTAAGCACTTTAATCAAGAGATTAATGGATTACAATGTTTACCGTGAAATATCATCATCATACACAGAGGTAATCTGTTCATTGGACACTTATTGTATATATATATATATATATATATATATATATATATATATATATATATATATATATANTCTGATCAAATTGAGTTCATTATATTTATCACCTATATTAATTAATGTCTTAGGTATGGAAAATAAGTTATCTCTTGTCTAATTCGATCTACATAGTTTCTTGGCTACATGATTGTCAGTTACACGTGCCTGACCCTGGTTGCCAAGATTGAATAATTTCATTATGAAACTCGCAACTTTTATCAAGGATGAAAACGCAATATATCCCAATAGGAGTGATAGAGCACAAAGTAGAAAATGACTTCATAACAAAGTTGGTAGATTCCATGCCGAAGAGACTCGAAAAAGTCCTAAAGAATAAAGGTAGACCAATCGATTATCAGTGTACGCAAGCTTAACATTCTCATCAAGGAAATTTATTGTAAATAAAAAAATTTAATTCTCTTTAGTTAGCTCTTTGTGGTCTCATAGTCCATGTTAACCATAAATGACGAAATGGGAGTCTCCTCTACATTCTGAACCATTCCATCTGCTGAGTATAAACGAATCAGGAAAATCACTGCTATGAAGAATCACCAAAGGCTTGTTTATTATTATTTGGAAAAACATTTACTTTAGTATAAATGCTGTTGCTGATACGAACCCACAATTGTTTCACAAAGACCCACCGCTTCAGTTTCGATTAGACCTGTATATCGCACCGCGCCAGAGATGCCGCAGATTGAAAAATATCCATCGACCTTTGATTGCGCGTAGAGAAATCTCACACACACCTGCACCAGCCGTTATGCAACTCCCGAGGCAAACGAAGCCCTCGACTACTTCCAGAGTGTCATTACCCAACGAAATTGCAGAAACAGGCTCCTGTCAATCTTGCAATAACATCTTTCATTTGGAATTTTCAAAGGATATACCATAACCAAACAAATGAGCGTGTTTTGATTAGCCGATGCGTTGCCACCGAGTAAGGAAATATCATCGGTATAGTCTAAGCTTGCGACTATGTATCCAGGACGAATCTGGAAGCCGGCGTTCGTCATAATAAGAAGCGCTTTTGCAAAATATCATTGATGATAAAGGTGAAGAGAGACGGAGTGATAGGGCAACCCTGCCGTACCCCATTGGCGACAGAAAATGACGGTGAGAGTTAATCACGCCCTATATTTCCCCGATGTTTGGTGGTAGAGTGCTTTTAGAAGCAAAACATACTTCTCGCGTATCCCGTATCTCAGCAAACAGTTTCATATTAGAAACCAATATTCGCTTAAGTTGATTCTTCCGGGCATTACTGAGTAAGAGGGAGGAAAAGATTCCCGTTAATACTTGTCTGTCAAGAACCCAGTTAACACGTGAACATGATTCAGTATTACTCAAACCGATTGACATTTTCACTCCTTATTTCAGATAATGCGTCGTTGTGCGCCTCTGGAGATGTTTTGGCGTCGTTTTAACAAAGTACAGTTGGACCGCTTAGCAATCATCAAAGAAAGAGATATGCTTCAACAAGAAAACCTGCAACTGAGGTCGTTACTTAAACAATACCTGGACGGAATTTCCGTGAATGAGGAAGTGATTGCTGGAAAGAATAGCTTAGTCGTTATAAATGGGCGTACTAATGTGAAGTGAGTCTATCTGTTATTTCCTTTCTTGTTCACGTTCTTCTAATTCTAAAGATAATCTGCACAGAAGCACTTCAAAACCAAGAGCAAGGTGGACATAAATCCTTTTGAGCTTTGTTCCATAATAGGGTGATGTTGAGCAAGCTACTGAAGTCTCGTTGAGATTCATCAAATGCTCAGCGAGTTTTATTTTAGCTGGTTTCGGTGTGAGTTTACTGAAAATAACTTCTAACAGAAAGCAATTAGATGTGCATTGCTTCGAAAGATTCCTAGTAGTGAGCGAGAGACTGATTTTGAATGACATTTGTGGTTTCATAATTGGTGGTTGTGGTTATCACTGACTGATTCGTTGATTCTCTAGTGATGGGCTTCTCTGTGAGAGAAATTCGTGCCTAGTGCCTCCAAACTGTATGACAGACTGACTGAACAGAAGATTGTGCATCATAAGGAGGTCAGAAGGATGGTCAGTCCTAATCGGAGGTAAAGAAAGTGGTTGAAATTGAATGTGCCGAGAATATGACTGGATACACCATTAAGTCAATCTAGCACATCACTCAGGGGCCAGATTGATCACGTGGCCCCAAAAACATGAAGCTAAACACCAACTACTTAACCAGCTCCTTTGGTTTGGGTTTAGTAACCGTTACCCCAGGGAAAGATTCAAACAACCATGGTCACTTTTCAACATGCACTTCATTTGGCAACTGACAAAGATTTTCAACAGTGATTGATGCCTGTGAAAAAGCGAATGGGCCAAATGAAACATTCATTACCTAAATTGCATTATTTTGGTGTTTCAATTACTAGCTAAAAGCAGAGAGTTCACTCAGACTGTAGCTTAGTGCAGTACAAAAAGGTAATCTGTCGTGATTGATAGTGATTGAAGAAACAGGGGAGTGTTTTATGGAAGAGTACATTGTTGTTTGGCATGATCAGTACAAGAATGGGTAACAGTTTGAAATAAACGGTTAGTAATTAAGCCACTGAAGGGGTGAGAGATAATACGGAACCTTGTGAGATGCCTCACTTATATGGTATCGTTCTCGAAAAGACTTTACTAACACGAACCGAGAAAAAATTTTCACAAAGACTGCTTCCATTGCAATCGATGAAACACGGGAAGAGTGAAAAATCGGGAATTCTCACCCGGAGACCTTCATGTTGGACTGTAATGAACGCCCTGAGGGTATAAGAGGAGATCAGGAGTGAATGGCGATGATGGCCTGCGATGTAGGACCAATCTTTTGTTTTTGTATAGCAGTTGGTATGTGGTGGTTAAGCCATATTTTCAGTTTTTGAAAACTCTGGCGTTCCAAGTGACAGTGAAAATGATTCGCAATCAACATTGTCATGACCTTGGAATTAAAGGATGCGAAGATGAGGTGACAATTTTCGTGACCAAAGATTCGTCTGGATTAGCAATCCGAAGGACATGAATAGTTTTTCAACAGCTGGAATACGCCATGTGAAACAGCTTGAATGAAAGGAAAAACAGAGTTGGATTGATGTTCAAACACGATTGGTGGAACACTATCTGAGTCGTCTGGTTTGGAAGTTTCTAGCAAACGCAACACTAGGTAGATGTTTCCTTTGTGATTTGGCTTGAAGTGTGAGTCCACGTTGGGCCAGTAAGTGAACAAGAGTGATGGATGAATGTACGGTAAAGTTCGAGTCCAGATGGGACAAACAGTTCAACCCTTTTAGCTGGATTGGGTATCAAATAACCAAGTGTTCTCAACTAAGGCGAAGAAGATAGAACAAAATTGCAGGAGACTGTTTCGTGAAGGAAACAGAACGAACGATAATTGAGGGGAAGTTGGTTAGTTTCTTATCCTTACTACTGAAAACTTTTCTCTGGCCTTGTAGTTTACTTTCAGACTTTTTTTCTGGCTTGCACACAGCATTAGTGACAAGAGGAATGGGAAGACAACCGTCAAAAAATGGGAATGTTGTTGTTTTCCTGGCTTCGAAAAGTGATAGACAAACATGTGTGGACCTTGAAAATTAGCACTCAAACATTCTTGATCGGAGGGCTGAGAGAAAAATCACAATTGTACCGGAAATTGGATAACAACAGTAACGGAAACCAACCCATTTCGCTAATTCACAAATGCAAAATACGCGGTGAGAAGAAAATATAAGAACAGCAAATGAAAATTGAAGGCAGGAGAGCAATGATGTTCAGTTGAGTTCATTTCAGTTTGCACAGGACAGGAAATGGCCACGGCCAATCGAGCGTCCAGAGTTCGTTCGCTGGTATGCACAGGTCCGGCACCCACCACTGTATGGAGTAATCTGTTAGTTCTCCTGTTAAAAAAGAAAGGAAAGGACAACTCATCAAACCTGCTCGGCGAGAGATGTTAAGGTACCTGAGCGTTCAACAGGTGCCCTAATGGGAGAGCTAAGTCACTGCTCAAACCAGAAACTACTTCGTCCTGCCTTCGATTTAGGGCTAGTTTGAAGGTTTGAACCGAAGGTAGTTCTATTAGCTCTTCTGGCAGTGAGCTCCATAGGTTTACCACCCAATTACCGAAGAAGTGTGATCTGGCTACTATCCTGGATCGAGATTTTCTTAGTTTCTTATAGTGACCTCTTGTTATCGAATCGAGGTCTTCCTGAAACAGGTTTTCCTGGCCTATGCCTGATGAACCCTTCATTACTTTGAAGGTTTTGATGAGGCCACCCCGGAGTCTTCTCCTCTCCAGAGAAAAGAGTCTAAGGTCATGAAGTCTCTGATAGTATTACTTCCCTCTTTGACCTTCAACCATTCTCGTTGCGAGCCTCTGAGCTCCCTCTAAGCACGTAGCCTCCTTTTTGAAGAAGGGTAACCATACCTGTACGCAGTACTCGAGATGAGGTCTAACTAAAGCTTTGTACAGAGGCACGAGCACCTCCGGTTTTCTGCAAGACAGTGCTGATCTCAGTCTGAAGAGTTATCTGCGAGCTCTTTTTACGGCTGCTGTGCACTGCTCTGCTCAACGGAAGTCAGAAGTCACGATGATACCCGGATCGTTAGCCCTACTTACTGATTCTTTAGTAAAAAACCCCTGGCCCTGCATTACTGTTAAGCTGTCGCCGGTCCTCGATGGTAACTGACTTTTATCAGCATTCACCGGGCAAATCCCACTTATGCGCTCAACTGAGGATAGCAGCTGTGCCTCTTTTGAAGTCCTCTTTTCCTTCTGAATCAACCACCTTGACATCGTCGGCAAAGAAATGGTGGGCGATCTCAACAACACAGCAAGGTCATTTAGGAATAGTAGGAACAACATCGGCCCGAGTACGGAGCCCTAGGGTACACCACTTGTGGCATGTGCTGTACGGGAGCACTTGTCACCTACTTTGACGTAGAAGGTCCTGTCGGTGACGAAGTCCCTCAGCCATTGGTGGATTTATCCCCTTATACCAAACGCCTCTATTTTGATTAATAGCAGGCGTTGGTTGACCGAGTCAAACACCTTGCTAAAGTCAAGATAACATAGATCTACCCTGTGCCTCCCGTCTAATCTTCTGGTAACTTCATCCAAGAAGCACAGTAGAATAATTAAACACCATCTACTTTTGAGAAACCCATGTTGTGTTAGACACAGCATAGAATCCTGCATTAGATGCTGGCATACATGTGCGCGAACAATTTTTTCTGGCATCTTACAAAATAATACTAGTTAAGCCGACTGCACCGTAGTTACCTAACTCTGATCGGTATCCCACCTTATGTGCAGCCACCACCGCTGCTACCTTCCAGTCCCTCGGTAGAACGCCCTGGTCTAGTGAAACTTTGTATAGTTTATACACCGGCCCTGCGAGGATGTCTGCTATGGGCTTTATGATAGCTGAATGAATCTCATCCGGTCCAACCGCCTTATGGACGTCCAGACCCTACAAATACTGACGCACCATCTCTTTCGATAGCTGAATCTCCGCAACTTCTGGCGGTGAGGGTCCCAGCTCCAGGGTTCTTGAAATACCGTCATCTGTTCGGTGTACACTGCCAAAATAGCCAGCCAAGGCATCTGCCTTACCCTGGCCGCTCATAACGACCTTTGGAGCACCTGTAATTAATGGTCCTATACGATCTCTCAGTGCTCCCCTGGATAGAGGATTACCGGAATTACTTGAATCTAGTGCTTTCCTTAACATATTTCCACAGGGCATTTTCATGCAACCATTTGAGTTAGTCCTGTTCGGCTGACTCCAGGTTGCAGACCTCAGACCTCCAGCGTATATGTGGTAGGTTGAAGTCGCCAACAGTAATTGCTTTGTTAGCTTCTTTAGCTATTCTTGTGAGAGCACACAGCAGTTGACTGTCCTCTGCACGGTTTGTACCCGGTTCACGATAAACACAAACTACGTTGACCCTTCTATTATCTAGTAGTAGAATTAGTGTTCACAACTGAACATTTCTCGTGCAGAGAGTGGTCTCTGATTTTATGTAGTCTGTGCCGCTTCTAACGAGAAATGCCACTCCTCCCGCATATTCTTGGTCACGGTTGAGTCGGTAGACGGAGAACAACTCTTGAACTAACTGCGATATATGGTCCATATTATTCAGCCATGTCGCGGTGATTGCCGCAACAGTCACCTTTTGTGCCCGGATCATCTGAGACAGTTCTGTCCATTTATTCCTAACGCTGCATGCATTGATGTACAGCATAAACATGCTCCCCTCACTTCCTACACATTTTCTATAGATTCTTCTTGCTTGGGCCTCGGACTCAGCACCCGAGGAGACAGAAGGTTTTTTTCCACGGTACTTGTGCCTGCTGGTCTTTCTACTGAGCCCTCCCAGCTGACAGCTCTTTGTTAAACTTTGTTGGGTTTTCAACGTCCTCGTAGTCTCCTTTCAGACAAATTTGTCATTGCTCGTTCTCATCCGAGTTTGGAGCTTGTCGTCGCGTTTGTGAGGATTGATACCTAATTCCCGAGGACTTCGAGTGCTTTGTGACTCCCACTGGGCCCATCTGGTGCAATCTGATATCGACCTCTTGTCTCTTGGGTCACTACTGCAGATCGGGCCAATAATAGGTCCCTAAGTTTTTCGTAACAAAATCCACTAAAATTGGTCGCGCTGGAAGGCCATTTATATTCGAATTTGGGGATTTACATGTCCCTACCCTATGGACCCTTTTAATGCCTCCAAGATGCAAGATAAGTGCTAGACGCAGTATGTATAACACCCTCTACGGTACAACTCTCACCTGGTGTTGCCCGCCCCTATGTATGGCTCCTCCAGGTTTACTGTCAGGAGCCTAGTCCTGGATGATATGTTCATTGCATGAATCTGCCTTTGCAGATCCACAACGTTTCTCTTGAGAGCTTTTAGATCCAGGTGGTTGGTTCCCGAATCCTTTTCCTGCTTCTTAGCTCTGGATTTCTTAACCGGTTGCTGCGCTTTTCCACCTACTTCCATTCCTACTCCGCTGACGACTTATCGTACCGGGGTAGGGAAAAATGCTACCGAGAAACTGTTGGCACGTCCCGATAACATTTTCTGCGCTGGAGTGCAGGTGAACTCTGCATATGACCGACGCGCTGCAGCCGCGGGCAGCGATTTTGTTTCCGAACTTACGGGGATGCTCTCTGTGTGTGGCGTTTCTATCTTCCGTGACTCACGTTCAAACGCCAGAAGTGCTGCTTTCTTGCACCGCTGCATACTCCTTTAGCCCACTTACTCTGACAGTACAGTGTGTACACATCTGCACTGATACCCGAGCACCTTGGATGGGCCCACTTCTTGCACACATCGCACGCAATTCCCTTCACTATACCCTTATCGCACTCTTTCTTGAGACACGGATCAGATACTCAACCAAAAAAGGTTACAATTAAAAAAATTGTAATCTCCAAAGGATGAAAACACCGGGTTTATTACACGGCAAGGGCAACGCGGAAAACCCTGTAAAACTAGTTATTTCGATGAATATTTACTCCGGATAATTGAGAGAACACCGGTATACTAAAATTGCGCAAAAGGTGTAAAAAAACTAACGTAATTTGACTGAAACAACAATGACTTTAGCCACAACACAGAGCAGTTCAAAATTTCAAACCGCGTTGCAGTCACATTTTGGCGAAAATACAAACATATTGGTTTAAAGGTGACCTATGTTAATTAGCGTTATATTTGAGAATAGCCTTATTTCGCTCATTATTGATTTGAATCATGCGACCAGTGATCCCCGAGTTCTGTGTCCATAATCAGTATACGATTTATGCCGCTTCATTGATCACTGTAATCATTTTCATTGTCACTCTTATAAACAAAGTACAAATTGCAAACCAGATAGGCATATTTCAACAAAAGTGGCAAAGCGAGAGAACTTGGCTAATCGCAATAATTGAAATTCTTTTCGCTGATTGTCCCCTCGATTTTAAATTCAATAAGTTCATTGGAAATCTCTAAAATCTGGTCGACATTGTGCAATCCGGTCTGATAAATGGGCGTAGGTAAGAAAAATTTTGAAAACGTTTTTGATGAAGAAGTTGAACAGATAGGCAAAAGCGCTTTAAACCAAATCATAGCAACGACCTTATTTTTCCGGTGGAAAAGCACTTATAAATTTATTTATAAATATTTTTGAATCTAATTATTCATAACAAATGATTCATTTCAGAATGAATACAATATTTTGTATACATTTTTCAGTCCTCAAGGTATGCTGAATGATCCCCGAATCACTAGAATTTCAAAAGCGAATGTGGAAGTAACAAGCGCCACAACGAACAATGTAGGCGAGAACCTCGTCATCCGAAATGAAACTTGATTGATGGGAGCCAACCAAGATCGTCTGTAACATGAATCTTTCTGGTTAACTAGACTTCAAGAATAATCAGTGGAATAACTTTATGTTCAAAAATATAATAAACCTCTAACATTATCACTTTTCTCGATCTTTTCAAAATTGATCTGTATATGGAGCACACGTATTCACTTATGAATATTATTCAAATACAAATTATGCGGCAGGTTCCCAAAAGTTCTTTTTCTAGTCGGTATTATTGAATTTTGTTAATGAACAGTTGAGACCGAAATAGAACATGATTTAAGTGATAGTGATATAGTAATATAGATAGTGATAGTGATAGTGATATAGATTGTCATCGACCAACGTAAACAAAATTCCACTGTGGGATTATTTGTGGACTTAGGAATGAAAAAGTAGCGACCCCATAAAATTGTCTTTGGTTTTTTAATTATTTTTCAAGGTTAATGTATGAAGGTTGGGCTGCAAGCTTGATAAATTAGACGGCGTCTGTTCCATTGCGTATTGCTCACTCTTGTTGCCCACCTTTCTCTCATGTGTCGGCTGACCTAACCGTTGAGGTTCACATGCCTGACTTATTCCAAATTCTACTCGTGGTTTTGTTGATGAAACGTAACTGATTGCTTGTGAATGAAATTGTTATCAATTGAATAACGGACAAATGTTTTGCAACTCCAACGGACCTAGGCCGTCCAAAAAAGAAAACCCAGTCGATCGATCTTATTTCGTCAATTTCGAGGAATCTACTGGGGAAGAAACGACATTGATATCCAGCTATGACACGCTTATCAGAATCTACAGTTTAGAGTTTACAGAGTGCACGCACACGATTGTGTAGTGGCTTCAGACTGACGGTGTAACAAACTCGAGAGTTCTCACCATCTTTGGTCTGTCTGCTCCGCATGTATGCTCTAGCCTGGTTGAAGTCATTGGTTTCTTGGAACATTTTCTCATGCATCCTTCTCCTTTGTAGCATAAATTACGACAGGATTGTTATTATCCTGAGACGGCATTTTCAGCGAGGTCCTTCAGTTTTGTTTAAGTCACTACCACCTTCGGTGAAGTAACTTCACTTTAAACGGTTAGTGAGTTCAATGCTGCACATTCGCTGCTAAGCTCTTCGCTTTCAGACACTCTCGAGCGTACTCGACCTAAACTTTTGATACCTTTAAGGGAACAATATATTTTCCCTTGATTAATCGGTTGTTCTTCCTGATACTTAACGGGATATCGAGATGCACGGAACATTAGAGACCGGATGGCTTTCACAGTTTGTGAGATAACACTTCCATTTCTAAGCTCTTCTGCTAAAAAGAAGCTATTGTTTTACTTGGAATAATTGTTTACGCTGAACTGCGGGGTTTTCACTTGTACCGGTGAGTCACTCTACCTCCTTTCACCTGTAAACCTTTCGCTGCAGGTCTCCTTCCATAAACCGTTGGACATGCGTTGTCCATCTCCTTACTCCTGCAGAGCAATAGTTTTTTTACTCTTCATCATATTCAAGAACGTTTAGATGATTTGCCGCTAAGTATCGTAAACAGCGCACGATAAGTGAATACGTTGCATTTGGTTTGTAATGTATCTGATTGTACGGTGGAAGCCGGACAATAACTTACATTTCTCGGACACCATTTACCTTCCATGATATGTAGACCACATTCTTTACCTTAAAAGTGACTATTTCTTTCTAATTTCGCTTATTTTTCCCATTATTTTTTTTATAAAGTTTAAATTTCCAGATTTTCGCGTCAAGACAGACTCATGCCACACCAGCGGCCGTACTCGACCCTCATTGGTCCACTTTCCCGTGACACTCTTCTTTCAGGCTATTTCCTAAGGTCATTGACAGCCAGTCCCCGAATTGTATATAAACAGGTGAGCTGCCCGATTTTTCCGGCTTTACGGTAGAGCCAAGTACACAAACTCGCCTGAAGGCCTGTCTTCCTTCTTTCTTGTCGGATTTCGGGGATCGTACCGGGGATCAAAATAACAGCGTTTTGCCATCACCGGCGACTTCATTTTTCCGGAGGTAGAATGGTCAACGGGGTATGCACCTACGGGATCCCCAGGGGCTGCATTCTTGCAGTCTCAGCAAAAAAGAGCTTTGACACAGCATGTGACAAGAGCAACCAGATACCGAGGGTAACAGAGACCCTCACCGCTATACCTAGTTTTAACAAGGTATTTCTCAGACATAACTAGTTTAAACATGGAACAACCACTGGGCAAAAGTGACCACGAAGTTCTTCGCTTTAGACTAATGGTTAGCCATCGTAGGCACGGACCTACTCTTATGCGTTTATATAGTCGTATAAACGACATAGAATTGGTACAAACTGCAAATACTACCAGCTGGTACCCGACGTCCCCGTAGTGCACTGTGCAGGACAGATGGGAAGTAGTTAAAAGAGGGTTAACTAGCCTCACAGAAAGNCACAGAAAGGTTCGCATCACTGAGGGAGGGCCGAACCCATCGTGGACCAATATGATGAAAACCCGGGATAGAGAGGGCGCTCAAAATTCGCCGACGATACTGGGATCGCTTTAAGCTTTAGGGCACTCAAGCCTGGAGTGACTACAAGCGGGCGTGCAACAGATATCAAGACCTCAAATGGCGTGCCAAATATGACTTTGAGTTTAACTTAGCCCGAGGTGTCAAAACGAACCCCAAAAGCTTCTATGCGTACGTGCAAGCCAACGCACGCACACTGGAGAGTTTAGAAGCACTGGCTTTAGCCGATGGAAGCATAGCTACGGGTAACCGCGATAAAGCGGAGACCCTACTGAAGTTCTTTAACACCGTGTATAGGACCCCAGCTAATGTGGATAAGCCGGGTTTAACAAGATCAGCTGATACGCCAGAGTTATCCGAAATCGCTATCTGTGAAACAGATGTACATCGGGAAATCCAGATTCTCAACAAACATAAGTCAGCTGGTCAGGATGGAATTCATCAAGCGATAGTGCAGCCACTGGCCGGTGTGCTAGCCGGGCCGCTGACTGTACTTTTTAGGGAATCAGTGCAAACTGCTACGCTACCCCAGGACTGGTGTACAGCTACCGTGGTAGCATTGCACAAGGCTGGACCGAAGCATAAATCAGAAAACTATAGACCCGTTAGCATAACGTCAGTGCTGTGTAAGTGCCTGAAGCGGCTGATCAGAAGGCAGATTTACCTACATTTGACTAGCAATAGACTCCTGACACCGGCACAACATGGCTTTGTGCAACAAAAGTCATGTCTTACGAATCTGCTTGTGTTCCTAGATGAAGTCACTTCACGAATGGATGAGGAGAAAAATGTAGAAGTCTGCTACTTAGACTTCTGTAAAGCATTTGACTCTGTCAGCCATCGGTTGTTGGAATTCAAGGTTCGGAGCC
>UZAN01044817.1:0-20280 GCA_900618425.1 Echinostoma caproni
ACTAAGGCGCAGGCTGTTTGTATGGCTGACAGATCGCAATATGATTGGAACGGTTGTCTAGTGTTCGTTCTCGATCATTACGCAAACTTTCGCCAGATGTGGATAGTTGGAAAAATTCCAAAGGGTGCAACTCACAGCAGAACATGAAATCACGAACCCAGGATGACTGAAAACTTGGGACTTTGGCAAGAAAGAACTTCCCGATTGGGATAATGAGATTTATGTTACACCATCACATTCCCATTTGAATAAATAGCTCATCGTGTTCATTAGCGCAGGTTTTGAAATTTGTCATATTTTCACCGACGCTCACTAAAAGTTTTAGTCTCCTGCTGTATTTTCCGGTTTACTCTTCACATTTCCATTGCATTCGCCACCTGTGGACTGATCAACCGCCATATCAGTTTAACACTCATAGCAGAAAACTGCAATCAACTTCTCCATAGGAAGCTTCTATTAAAATGAAATACGTTATTGGAAAATGAAATTCACGATTTATTTGACATCTGTAACTTTGTACGAACAATGACGTTTCTTCTGTTATAGAAAATATGTTTCAGCTTCAAAACGCAACGGAAACTCACGTAATAAGACGAAGTAGCTCCATTTATTTAAGTTGATCAGACTGATGAATAAAGAGCTCAAACTAGGATTTTAGCCATATTATTAAATGCTGCTAAAACTTTCAGGGATAGGCTAGCCTAATAAACAATTGGATGGTGGGTGCTGTTGAGAGGGACAATATCTTTGCTTAGAAATATTGAGGAACAATTGTAACTTGGGCTGCGAATGTTGTTGTTAGTGTGTTTTCCGAAATGGAAGTGTTGTTTCCAGACGTTTCGTAGTCAGGCTAGGGAACATTATCAGTGCGAAGTTGAGGCTTGTGGCTTCCCCGAAGTTGCACTGACGATGTTGACCAGTCTGGGAACAACACCTCCAGCTCGAAGAACACACGAACAATAACACTCTCTTTCCTTCGTTCAGCGTGTGGTACTTAAATGTATAAAATTCCGGCGATTGAAATTGGAATCTATGAACGAATGGCATAGAAAAAAGGGGAATAATTTAATAAGCTATCGACTTTCCTTCAAACAGAATCGCCCCGGCCATTAGTACTTGTTTGTGGTGTCTGCTGCAACCTTTATCAAGGTGCAGCTGTCAAATATACTATTATGCTTTGCAGTGAACCAAAAAAGATTATCTTCCTCCCCATTTTACTTAGAAAGAGAAGCTACTCTGAACCCAACTGAGTGAAGGAATGCAACAGTTTATCAGTTGCATCTACTCTACAGTTCAACAAAACATTTCCCTCCATGTCACGTCATTCACCATCTAAGCCATTCGCACAAGGTGATAACCGTCGACTGTGTAGCTCGAAGGTAAGGATTTGACGTCCCAGCACGAAGAATCGCGGTTCGATTCCTGACAGGGACACAAAAAGTACGCATTGCTGACGAGTTCCAAACAGGACGAACAAGCTGTTCAGTGCTCTCCGTCGGTTATCATAAACATTACAATCGCATTTAAATGCTTACAAAGAGTGGGAAATTAACGATCGGCCAAGAAGCGAAACCCACAACCAACATCATCAACAGTGTCTAGTGCCTGTGAGAAACCAAATGGGTTAAGCCAAACATTCACCATCTGAATTATCAAGCCATTTCTTTCGTGATGGGCAGACGATAGACTGGCCATACTTTAGCTGTTTGTTTAAAATCATTTTCTATCAAGTATGATATGTAAGCGGAATGTTGAAACATTCCTCTGATCGCAGTTGNATTACGGAAGCAAAAGCTTTGATCGACCGTCTGATTGAGTTTAACCTCAATCCAAATGCTTCGCATTTGCATTTATTATTATGTATTGGTGGATGTGCTAAGCTTGTTTCGATTAATTGTCATTGTGTGCTAGTCGAAGCCGTGCGCATTCGGATCCCCTCATGCCCAGAAAAAATTCCTGCGAGCACTTGATCAGCCCCCTGATCCCAAAACATGTGCGACCAATTGAACTTGGAACACTGTAATCAAGTTCACCCAGGCATACACGCACACACGTTTGGTGCCGGATCCTGATGATTAAGGTTAGAATTTCTCACCCCGTTTGTTCTTGTTGTTGGTTCTACTTATTGTTGTGCATCAACATGATTTCGAATAACTTAAAACGTGCTTGTCAATCACGTCGCGTTATGCGCATTGTGTTCTGTGGGACTAATCAAATGTATTACTTATTTGGTTTTGGTTCACACCTGTACCAGTTCAGATCGTACGGCAAACAAATCCCCTTACAAAAATCTGGAGAATAACGAATTTTTTCGTCATCGGAATACTTCCATCGTGCCCAGACCAAAGTCTGACCCTCGAGGCAGCACGGCGGTGTAAAACCCACGTTACATTGGATATTGGTGTCCAGCTGACAGAATCAGACACTGTTTGCATGACGTCAAACGTCCACGGTGCTCAATAGACCACGATTTCCCATGAAGCCGGTGAGCACTGTCAGAACCAGGGAGGAATTGGTAATTGCGGCTGGTTTACTAATCCGACTCAATCTTCTGAATAGTTCATGGAAGCTTATCGAAAAACCACAAGATCCGCATTTCTACCGTAGAGGTTGCGTTTCGATTTCATCACTCTTGTAATTAAAGATGAAACGTTTTGTGTGATAATAATCCATACCCAGTGCCAGGTAACTGCGAGATCGAATGGTCTTACCTTAATACAACACAATTTCAAACAATATATTCTTTCGCTAAATGCGTTGGCTTCCAGATCCTGAGGCGCAGGTCCACTGGTTAACTAAAGATGGACACATTTTGGTACTAATATTCTGCCGTGGCCTGATTAGGATGGAGTGGTAGTGGCTGTCAAAGGCAAGTCGAATGACTTTCATAAGTGGTCTGATATTTGTAGAAAGATTCCGCTTTTAACTACTTCCGATTAATGCTCTCCATCTCCTAGGTTAAATGAAAATCCTGAAATAAACCATCTTTCGTTTAATGTATCATAAGTTCAGCGCATTTAAACCGAGCCACACGNGCTTTCCTGGGGACAGGCTACGACACAGTCAAAACAATCCCCTATACAAAATTAGATTCATTTAAATTAAAAAGCCAAGGTGCAGTGAGAATTCGATGAGCGAATTGCCACAAAAAAAGGATTGATACACCTTAAATTTCACTTCCGCTTTGTTTGCTTTTAACATAAAAAATACAGTATGGTTCTTGCTATCGTCACCGTCCGTTACTAGCGCACACGAAGTGAGGGGTGTCGGGTCGTTACTGCAGTCAATTTCGGTCTCCTCCAGTTTCCCTTATTTATCTGATTTTGGTCATGATGACCTATGAGCCCAGACAATTATCACAAGATGCAGCGTACCAATTTATCGTGCAAACTTTTCTTTGGTTTGTCTGTAGAGCGTTTCTCATTGTGTATCTTTCTCACCCTTCCTGACTGTCCGCCTGTTTTGATTGTTAACCGTTTTTCTGGTTGCTACGCTTACACTCATTTGATGCGTGTGGGAATTAACCAGACACAGGCCACCCGAGGGAGACTGTCCTTGGCTAGTTATAGTTCTGCAGTCGAATCTAGGTATGTAGTGTAGTATGGGGAACACCATTCCCAGTCAGACGAATTTCATTCACGGGAGTTATTTGGAACGCGTCGTGCACTGTGTGAGTATGAGATTCCTTGGACAATAAAATGCCCAGTTGCATCTTCAGTCCTTTGGCTGAAATATCGGTGCTTGTGTCTGGGTTTGTGCACTGGTGTGCAAAGCTCAGTTGTCAACTGATTGTCCGTTTTCTTTCCCCTTGAGTTCTCTTTCTATCCCCGAAGGTGCGATCGTTTGTGAATGTTCCGGTGGGAATTTCGGTGAGATGCACGTGGATTAATGATAATTTGGGTGGTTCTTTCTCCAGACTAAACGTGGGGGTGTTGGAACAGCGGGTTCTTTGTTGGTGGCGAAGTTGACAATGCCAACATAGTCAGAGGGACACGCAGAACTTCGATGTATTGTCCAATCAATTTCGTCAGCTCGATACAAATGCGGCAGGCTGAGTCAGACTGAAACAGAATGCCAAGTACATGTGTAGTTTGGTCGCACTAAGCCTTGGGTAAATTGGTGCCTAATACGGGTATGAAATGTGCCTGGGTTGGGGAAGGGGTTATACAGGAAACCGTCATCGTATTACTCGGTTAGTTATCTGCAAACTCCCACTTGTGATGTGCCTTGTTAGTATACCTTCCGTTTCCAAACTTCGCATGCATTCTGACCGCCCAGAATGAGTTTCATCTAATCGCACTTGTTACTGACGTTGACACACTGGTGGCGCTAACCATGATAGTGGTGGTGGTGATGGTCTTTCTAATGAATGTGGGTGTTTGCTAGCTTGTGATGACAAGCTCGCCGACAACCTTGAGCTAATTGGTCTCCCGACAAACAGTGCAGCGGATGAGACGTTAGGTGGCTGATTCGTCGCACAGATAGGTGGTGACCAGTCGGAAGGTTGAAGATAACAAGTTTTGCGTACATCTCGATACTCATGTATTCCTTAGTTTAATAACAAATGTGTGTTTTATGCTAAAATATAAACAACTCAACGAATATTTACACCTATTCTGCATCGTTTTCCAAGTTAGAGTAACCACGGCGGTGCCCATTTCTCCAACTCAATCCCGAGCGGAGACCGTGTTGAAACTGTAACTGAAACGAAGTAGTAGGTTGAATTGCTTGCGATAGTACCAACATACCACTGTATAGAGACGCCTATTGTTAGTATTCTTATCTATATGGGGTGAATTTAGTGGGTCATGAGAGGTTCGGTGTGTGCCCACATGGTGCTTGAGCGTTAAGTTTGAGTTTACGGAATTGCATTTCTACCACGTCTGCTGAGGTCAACACATGATAGTGAATCTGCCTCGGTAAGCTCTCCGTAACTCGTTCCAGAGGGTGGAATTCCTCAGTGACGTGTCTATAGTGAGATTTATCCGAGCTCTGCTTGAAACTACTGAAATGACAAGACATTTGTTCCGATGGTCACCCACGCATGATTGTAGTCACTTGATCATGCGGTCCATGCGCGTTGTTCTGTGTGGGAACAAATGAACAAATGATCGTCCAGAAGCGACACGGTAGCTGTTGTGTTCAAATGATTTAAATTTCAACGCCAACGGCCAGTTTAGTCTGTTCCCAGGTAATCCTTCATTGATTAAAGTCGCTGATAAAAAAATTAATAATTGAGAATCTATCAATAATACGCTTAGCGACATCAGAATTTCATAACCTGCTGATGTATGTACCTTGCATTCTAATGACCTAGAATTAGAAGTCTACCAAACATTTGTCAAATTTTCCGTAATTTGTAATGAATGACACTGCTGTTGAGTATTCTGCTGTTTAGGCATCACTGAACTAGCGTTTGTTGACCGCCCGTGCATTGATTACATCATTGACGAATTTAAGCCGTATAAACGAATTCATGGTTTCTCGTCCTGAAGTCGTAGTTTGCCAGTATTTTATTGTTTATTTTTGTTTTTCACACAAGTCTGATGCAGACCGTGTGCCAAACAAATCACGGTACAGTAATATTTATAAACAGGAAAATGTTCCATTATTTACTGGTAGGCGTGATACTGCTTAGTTACCCAGGCCAAAGCACGTGAATTTTCTTTGGGAGATCACAACCGGGAGCCCTCAGTCAGCTAAACCTGACCCCAAAGCAGCTGTCGGTGTGCGAGAATCGAATCCTATTGAGGCCAGTGTCGGATCATACGCCCTTTGCACGAGGTCAAATATCCAATGCGCCCAATACACCTCGATACCCAATCGCACCGGTGACAATCAGGAAGATGAGGGGGATGTGGTTAACACTCCTCTTCTTAGTTGTTTCGAAATCAGGGTTTTCAACCAGTGCCTCTAGGTGGACTGCCAGTGGTTCACCAACCCGGATACGGATGTTGTCTTTTCGTCCTCTCGCTTTGATGGGACAGTACCTCCGCCATGAGAAGGCAGTGGGTGAAGCTTCCTCAGAAGAAGTTGTGCGAGACGCTTCGTCTTGTGGTAGCATTCACGAGGTGCAGGGTAGGGGTGACCAGCCACAACTTGAGACATCCAACCCCGACCATACTGAGGATTTCGGAAGCATAACTTGCCTACACAAACTCTCGATTTCCGAGATTCATTCACAGGCAAATGCACCGCAAGTTACATTGCAGAGTTTCCTGGAGTAAAGAGTGATTGTATAGTGGAAAATAAGAATAAAATCTCATTTTCACGATCAGAAGTTGCTCACGCTTAACCTCTCAACCGTAAACAGTGCTCGTCATGCAATAAATACAAAAAACTTTGGTCTTCACACATGTGCATGGATTCGGGATATCAGGATTGTTAGGAAGACTGTGTCGAGGTTGTTAATAAACCGGAGAGGTAGAGTGTTCTGTCAAATCGCCTCCTAAATCAATGTAAGGATTCCATTTTTTTTCCACCGTAGCAAATATGTGGCTCCTAGTCCCATCAGATAGATTATTGCACACTAAATAGCTTTGGCATCACCTACGTGCTTTCAGTTAAGTAGCACATTTGTTTCAGTCGACTGGTGGATAGTTACTTTCGACCGCGTTTTATACCCAACCTAAAACGGGAAATCAGGTTCCAGCACCAAACAGCCACGTTACGCTTTCGTTAGCAGCTTGTGCTCATCCAGGCTCAGATGGATTGTACGTAGGTTTGCTGGATGACTGCGGCGTTCAATTTACTTTCAGGAACTAACATCCCACCCTTTCTAAACATTTTTTTTCTTATAATCAGTAATATTTGAGTGACTGGAAAGACCCTTTGGGTTTTTCAAGTTTTGCAATGATGTTGCGGTTTCAAGGAGCGTTATTCATTACATGTCACCCATGCCACACACAAACACACTTCGAAGGATGGTGCCACATAATGGGAAGATATCAAAACACAAATGCCAACTTTCATCTTAAGCCATCGATAGTCGTATATCNATTTGTCTTTCATTACCTTTCCTGCACTGTGGACAATAAAAATTAGGATGACCCTGATGACAGAATCAAACTGTCTAGCCACGGTCTCCAAACACAAATTACATAACCAGTAAGGCAGACAAAGTTTAGAACCAACCTACCCAGGGTAGAAAAACCAGCGGAGAGGACTCAAGATCATCTCCGAAAATTAGTGGTACTAACAGGTCACGTTCACCGTTTAACATTCTACGTTAAAAAAAGATATGTTTTTACGTTTGCCTTGGGGAAAAGAACTGGTTAAAGCCATGTACTAATTCAGCCCTTTAATCCATGTGCCAATGTTTTCTATTAAACTTACTGTTATTCATTAGGAGCAGTTCCGATAGTTTTCCTCCAGTATTGTTACCCATCTATTACTATCAGGTAGACTGACCTGAATGCATTTTGCATTTGACATAATTTTGTGAAAATAAAAACATGCATCGATGACCTAATGTGAGCTCTTCATCTCACACAGTTCAACATTCAGAACTAACTTATGAACCCAGAACATTCGCATTCATTTATTTACTGTTTCTTCGGTAACACTTCCGAACGGATGTTGTATTTCAACATACAAAAATTAAAGGAGAATTGTTTCATGGATCACCTTCATCAAGCACCCTATAGGCTGACCAAGAACACTTTTTAGTAAAATCTACATTGGTAGCTATCTTAGAAGACAAGGAAATTCGAAGTGACAAATCATTAAAAATAGAAAGAGCTATACCAGTTAATAAATAGTAATATTACATATATATAATATTTCAATTTCCCTTCTTTTTCTTTGTGAGCTGGAACAAAGTGATATATCTATGATCATTTTGGCTCTCCTAGCTTTCCAGCACTTATTGATTACCTAGTTTTCATCTTATTATTTCACTTTCCATAAATTTACAAACATGCTACAAATTCACATATGTCAATTAAGCTTGATTTATACATCAGAAATAAATACCAAATATCAATAATACTTATGTTGACCGCCCATTATTCATAATTCATTCTCGTTCGTAATTATCAGTTGATTCAGTGAATCATACACTCGAAAATTGCTGGACACAAGTTTTGCTCTAGGTAGAGCTCATCTCCTGGTCGCCTCCATCGGTCTATTCGGGCTAGAACCTCTGACTCCATACGCGAAATTTGTGGGTGCTGCCACGGTGCCAGCCAGTTCACATCATGCTTATCCAGACGCGCCGATTACAGTTAGATGGCATTTAATTTTGCAGTCAACCTTGGTATTGCTGTAAAATGGTGTTGGCAAAATTGGCTTTGGGATATGACCTAAGCGGCTTATCTGATCAATCAAAGGTTGTTATTGAAACCAAACACTCATTAAGTTCTGAAAAAGTTTTCCAAAAGTTTATGGTTTTATGAACTGATGGATAAATTCATTCATTCCAACGGGATGATACTGATGACTTTCTTTGAAATATTTAGCAGGGTTCTCTTATTCATGGATTAATGGATTAATGTCTTCGTAAATGTCTTCACTCGTACGATAGGCATACGTATATGCTGGATAGACAACGGTTGAGCGTAAACGGATAGCAAACATCCATCGAATTTTCGAACCTGACCCACCGCACAGCCCATTGGTTGTTTGTTTTCTTAGCCAGCAACTAGCATCGAGTGTGCACGAAGGACGATCGGAGGAGAGTATGGGACGAGCGGTTAGTTTACTAGCTAATCGGTCAACCGACCAACCACAGCTGACTGGCTGACTAGCCTAGTGGACGCACGAAGTAGGACCCAACAATCCATGGGTGGTCTCTTAGTCCTGGATGACTGGACCTTTCCGGTAGGCTCACCGGACTGTGTGTGTGCGTGTAAGGAATTTTGTTGCTCCCACCAGCTCTCCTTTAGTGGTGTTATGACCCGATGACAAAGATGTTGCTCCCTTCGCTAATCCTCCTCTTACCGGTCGAATGATTTAATGCGGATAGAAAATTCGAGTCTGCTGACATGTATGGTACAAGACTGGAGCAATTGGTTTTGGAACAAGCAACAGAATAAACTGGGCGGTCAGAGGGGATAGAGCGAATGTATTGCCCAAACCTGGTAGTCCCTCCTCACCACTCTCCCAATCCGTCATAACATGAGGTCTAAGTCAACAGAAAGCATTTTGTTCCGCTTCGCGTTTTTGAATGTGACCTGATAGATGTTGGTTATGCCCCAGGTATGTAATCTAACTCTATTGTTTGGGCAAACATATACCAGTCGCATTCAGGCATAGCAGATTGCTTTCTGCCGAAATATCGGGGCATTTATAGACCAAGAATTCTGAGTGATCGACTACAGATTATAAATGTGCAATCCCTAAAAAATCCTCTTGTGCGTGTAACTCACTGATGCGTTTGTTGTTTTTTTGTTTCTGTTGTTTGCAGTCCATTTCAGATCATTTGCTCCTGACAGCATGAGGTAAATAAGACAGATCAGGAACAAATTGGAATCCAGTAACTGACACGATATCTCTTGGTCATGTATCCTTTATTATTATTTCTGGGATCTATTTATTCCGAAAATGTGGATTATTATTGTGATCCATTTCAAAGGAGATTCATAGGAATTCGAAGTTAAAACTCAACACAGTTAATGGATTACATGAAACGCATCCTATCATATGCATTTATCAATGTTATATTAGAATGATAATGTATCGTAATTTACTGTCCCTTAAAGACTAATTTTACCTGCAATTGTATGATATTTATAATTACTAGAAATAAATACTTTGAAACAGACCCAACTCTGAATCGAACTCGGGACCTCAAATTTAGAATACCAGTATAATGCTCACTCGACTATTCGGCAGCTGATCAGACGTCTTAATAACCCAGTCGGTGTGTCTCACGGCACGTTTGTGAGGTGCGTCACGTGACATATTCAGGTTAGAGATATGTGCTTAACTTGTGGGATTCTGGGCCACTTCCTGTTATTCATCTTTGTTTCTGTTGTTGTAATTATCTGTAAAGTCATTAAATTTGAACTCCTTGTATTTCTATCCTTTATTCCTAGTCTTTTGTCCTTGCACAGACTGTTAGAACACATTATTTCAGTGATATTTTGGGCAATGCTTTTGCATGTATAGCAAACCTGTTTATTCACCCACTGCTGGCCTGCAGCTTTGGCTACTACGTGGGGATATTATCCTGAAAATGTGTCAGTCCACAACCCAAACATTCTCCCCCCACCCCGAGTGACAGTACCCGTGTCAGAAACATCTGTGTGATGCCTGCCTCAGGTTGAGCTCATACTGACTGGTTGCGCATAAATATACATACATCATTTGCCATTTGTTCACAGACCTGTCGTCATGAAAGTTGCGATGCGTTGCATATGTCAGCAACCATCCCGATGCGGTCTTGCGTAAACTTGATGGCTGAATTTTAGTCATTTCCATCATTATTATTGTCTATTATCTAGCAAGCGAGCTTGGTACACTTGCTTATGAAAGCTATAATAGATGTGGAATATGAACTGGAAGCCAAACAGATTGGATTTTACCTCCCGGACAAATATTGTAATTTTATTTTCAACTTGTGTGAAAGAGGAAAATTTCGAAAACCAATACTTTTGCAAAGCATACGGCAATGCAATAATAAGCATCCAGTGATTTATACTCATACTAAAAATATCAAAAGATAACTCATTAACTGAACAGAACACGGCTCTGGGGAGAGGTTATAGTGATCATTTACTATGATGGTTACATTCTTTTCACGGTTGGATGCAAAGTTCGCTCCGTTCCTGAAGATGTTGCATTCAATTTTCCAGGTTCAGTGAGATGTAGGCTGTGTAAGATTGGACACTGGAAGCTAAAGCTTATACACGAGCTGTTTTAAGGTACATAAAATGATGGTGATTGGAAAACCCATCACTTCATCTGGGGCTTGAAAGAGCGGACAAGAATGATCCGTGATCATATTTTTTAGTTGTAACCGTTGACTTATCTTGATTAAGTAGTGACCGGTATTGACATGGCCACAAAACTAAAGGTGGCGTTTTCCGGGGAGATGATATACAAACTGACAAAAGGTGAACAAAAGAATATTTTGTGCAGAAAAGTTCGCATTTTGTTCAGTTCCAGGTCATTGATATGTGTCCAACTCAAAGGGGAATTTCTTTTCAAGAGTCTCATCTTTGCTGACTCATTTACTTGGTTCCGAGGAACAACGTATAGTGGCCACAAGGACGGAGGTTTGTCCTTACGTGGTTGTGAGCACTACTCGGCTTAGGTAAATGACGAGATAATAAAGTCAATCAATAGCTCAATCGTTTCCCAATTTGCGCAATCATACGGTAGGTTACTATGGGCTGGGGTATTTTGCTCTCCATATTTAGTAAAAACCAGCCAAATGGTTTTGCTGCTTGGCCACAGATCAAGCGATTAAAATTCATCCGCAAGATCGTCCTCCGTCTTGTTGCTCTTAAAAACCGTTTGTTGTAACCCCCGGAGTTCCGAACACCATCATTACATCCCACACAGTCATCCCATATTCTCTTCCAGTTCTAAACCAATTAATGGGTAAGATGATCAAAGTGTGAGCAGTAAAAATCCTGGAAGTGTCACTCATTTTCTCCAGTCTGTAATTGATTCATTTTTTGCAGCAAATCATAGGAAAATTATGATATGCTGCCCAGTGAATGGATAACCGAGAAGGGCCTCGGTAATTCGTATTCTTCAAAGTTGTCATTTAATTAAATTGCACCAGCTACCGATATCCAAGTTGATGTAGTGATCCAATTGAGTGTAATTATTGTTTGCAATTACGATGTTTTTCAATAGGATCTCCAACCAGGCACTGCATCAGGCATCTCGAGTGATGCTGAATAGCTTGTTCAATATTTCCATCAATTACCGGTGTCGGAGTGGTAGTGTAACAGCTGAATATTCACTAGCAGGGGTTCATGAAGCAATTATAGAACTTGACGTGTTTTAAAGTTTATGTGATTCGGACTTTAGATAATTGCTTGCCACCGGTTATCTAAATGAAACAAGCATATGTACAATGTTTTGTTCATATGACCATTATCAATTAATGCGCTGAATTAGATTGCATTGATGAAAGCGTCAATCCAAGTTCAAAGTGAATGCTTGACCGTTCAGTACCTACCTCATTACTTTCACCTGGTATATTTTTGTGACGAACTAACATTCAACCCTACTGGTCCAAAAATATTCAGTTTTCCCAGATAGTTCTCTACATTGTTGCATCGGTACACCTTATTGCACCACTGAAACGGATGCGTTTGGATGCATTTTTTGCTTAAAATTGAATAAGAACTATAGAAAGAACCACAGGAAAGGTATAAACCCAAGCTTTGTCCGATCCCATAACTTCATCAGATGTTCACATCAAAACACCTACAGGATGAGTAGAAAGAATAAAGGCATTCATGCCTTTCCGTGATGCAACAAACACAAGCCAGAGTACATCTTGGAATTTACATTGTAGTTCAAATGCAGAGCAAGGCAGCAAATTTGAGATTCATTTTTCTCCTTTTCGATGTACACCTCGGGGCAAATAATTTAGTAGACATGAGGTGTATTGCCCGCATTGACGACCATGTGCTTCCGTCATGCTACACTTCCCTTCCTTATTTAACCATGAAAAATGTCGATTCTCCCTTAGACAGGTACTTAGTAGAGACCGACACAAACCCAGACCGGTCACTTCATCACATCTTGAAATCACGTTTTCAATAACCGTGGTGCGTGAACACAATCAGCACGGATAATACTAGGACAAACTGAAGTAAAATTCCACAGCTTCATTGATGACATTCACTGGACAAGCGGACAGTGATTCATTCTTCAGTGAAATTTCCCGTCCCATCGACTTTTGATAAACACTGATGTGGAAATAAATCGTTACGAATACAAAATTAAACTTCGATAAGACGAATTTTAGTGTTGGATCCCAAAGTTTTTGAAAACTATCGTGCTTTCCGTTTCCTATTATCATGAATTACAATTATGGTACAGATACCACTTACGTCTCTTGGGAAACGTTTTATCACTGATTCCATTCCTGTATCGTTGTTGTATTGTTGTTAAGTATCATCACGGATCGAAAGCAGAACCGATTTGTTAACCAGGGTCAAGCGCTGTCTAACCTATTCATACATACACGCGTAATACGAAAGTTTTTATTGTTATTGAGATAAATCCAGTTTATAACTGACAAAAGGGATAACTAAACCAGGTGCATGGAAACTCCGGCATCTTAACTAATCTATTTCAAAAAGTGATTTCTAAGAAAAATAAGTATCGTAGAAATTGTGTTCAAATGTGCGAAATGGTAACACGGGCAGAAATGCAGAATGTTTCATTTCAACTATGGATTATTCGACGAAAGTGGTGAGTTGGAGGAGAGAATGGAAGACAGAAAGGAGCTGATTGATATTCAAGCTATTAAGGCAACGAGAGTTGCGTCAAATCTATCTGAATGTCAAATTTATTCTGTTATTCAGTTGCAATGATTCTTAAAAGGTCTGAACTTTCGGGACGTGCTGTATTGTTAGGGTCAGCTAGGTCAGAGAGGGGTCTCCTGCCAGGCGCGATTGTGATTTCCTATTATTGAAACTGAGTCCTTTAGGGAGGTGTTCAGAGATTCCATCTGAGAGATCACCGAATGTCCTCTTCAGGTATATTGAAACAAATAGATACAGTTTGGATTTAAATGAGGGTCCACTCCGTCCAGGTTGTGAAAAAAACCAAAGATATTTCCATATATTATTGAGAAACTAACATCTCTAGTGATACAGCAATATTTTTTCTGAGCCACATGGTCTCCCTTGGATACCAAAGTGATGAAAGTGTCTTTCTTCATTATAGCTGAGTTGCTGTTATGAAGATGATTTGTGATGATTTCTACAGCGTTAACTTGTCTTATCGCACGCGAAATATTGTAGTATGCACCTTTTAATTATCGCTCGATCAGGATGAAATTTATTCAGACGGTTATTATTCGTTATCGATTTAATTGACAAAATAACGTGACCTTTTTATTTACCTTGGTAGTTTGTTTCATTTTTCGATCTTTTCGTGCTCCAACGAATCGCATGCAGAGAACTATTTTGAGTATACTGATGATGGAGATTAGTCTGCGAATTCCAGAGTGGCCAATTAAACAGACGAGACTATCAAAACCAGAGGCTTGTTGAGACGCAATCAGTAAACCTTTGATTCATTTTAGGCCTTAAACCCCAGTCTTCTTTGCCTTTAGAAGGTGCATGGTATTGAGTACTAGATAGCTGTTTCGACCTTGGTTAAACTAGTCAGTAGTGCATACGATTTGTGTTACGTTCGATACTAAGAAACTTTAATGCGCATATTGAGAATTGAAAATTTCAAACTTGATCTTTCAAAAGTGTAGTCAAGAGGTCGGAAATAAACGAACCCTTAACGCGTTTAGCTGACGCATACAGGACATTTATAGTGTTTGAAAAAATGAAGTAAGCACACGCGAAACAGACCTAACCATGAAACTGTATCCGCTACCTGGAAGGTTCTATTACTGAGAGCGATACACGGTTGTGATTTCACCCCGAAATCCGTTTTGACCATCTGTGTCTATACATTGCAATAATGAACACTGTTTCCAATTGTCTAGGTAAAACGATACAACTGGATAATATTCATCTTTGCAAATATTCTGTCCATAAACTATGGTTTATCTCAAAAGACTAAAATTCCACAAATAAAAGGATGTGTTGCACAACTGACAACCTTTCTAGCATTGTGATTCATCTCAGAGTACCATTTTTGCGCTATTACTGGAAGAATTTTCCTTGTGACCTTTAACTTATCTGTTTAAACTCTGGAAAATCCCACTGTTCTAATCAGATAGTAGTTGAACGATTCCCTCCAGTGATTTCATTCTCAAATCTCCCTACAATCGCATTAATCCAAGACACTAGTGAGAGGGCAATGTGATCAGGTCAAAAACTGGAGATCAATTATTGACAGCAAAGTACTGTACGTGTTGGTGAAGAGTATCTTTCTTTCACGCCTCTTGAGATATTATTGGGTTACGTAAACTTTATGTTATCACTAAGTTACCTGGACTATTTGACGCTAAGAGATGAACCTCTATAGATATTTGAATGCTTCCAAAGGTTTCGAATGCGTTTTACGTCTTTCCCCGTCTAGGAATCCCTACCCTCTGCCCTCAATACTGAAGACTGAAGACCGAATACTCAGTAATCACCGTAGGAAACAATATGCTGTTGTCCTCCTATGTGCAAGTCCGTGTTGGGAGACGGTGTCACTTATCCTTCTGGATACGAAAGCTACTGCAATTTATAGTACAGCATTAGGCTATAAGTTCTTCTGTTCATAAGTGCATTTTTTCTGTCACTTCAGTGTTTGTCTCGAATTTCCCCTGGCTGACTGAATAAAGATTTCACTGGTCTTCGCCACGGTTTTGCAATTATGAGCCATATTTTCCGTTATTTCCGTTAGTGCTTTAATCACAGCCTGTGATTTTTATATTGCTTTCTGTGAGAATTTCAATTATGAGATTCCCAAAAACCCTTGTCATCCGCAAAATTCCGAGTGATCTGCTTGCCATTCCCAAGATATAACCCGATCCAATTTTCGGTGTTTCTCCCTCAGCATGAATATACATTGCGATTCCGCAGTATCCTATTTAGTTCGCATTTTGATTGACAAGAAACAGGTTCACCATTTTAAATCTCAAAAGATGATTATATTTTTTTATAATTATCGTGTATAACGTTTCCGTCATTTCAATGAAAAGATTGAAATTGGATTGAAATGTAGACGTAGTTACTTGCACGATACAATTTCATCAATATTATTTCAACCGCTTGAAAATGAAATCACCAAAAGCTTAGGTTTGCCTAAGATCTGCGATGGAACTAATTTCTTTTGTATATTGTTGCCTAATGACTCACTATCCTCGAACTAGTGTGTAGCTGACAGTTCAGTTGACATCAATATTCTTCATATGATGATTTGACAATCAGATACTGTTTGAAATAACCTTTGAGGAGTGAAAACGTGGTACATGGTATATTGATGACTGCATTACTGCCAGGGCACAAACCAAGACAGGTATTCACTAGAAGAAGCCTGATTCGTAAGATAGCGGTGAATGAAGACCACGGTTCGTTGGTAGCCTATATCTGGTTATACTGATCCAAGCACTACATTGTCATATCCTACCCAATCTACTTAATGACGTTCTCTCCCTCGGGATAAGGGTTCTCCAAACCCCTTAGATGAGCCAGCTGCCTGTTCTTCATAAACCGGAATGTAGCCTCAGATTTTGATTTTGCACCTACATACTTTTATGAAAACACTTATGAAATCAAAATGCAATGAGCAGGACGGACTAAGAAACTCTTTAGAAGATTCATTTTATGAGAGCGTATTAAGCGTGGAGAATGGAACTTCACCCATCCTCAAACGAACTGGTATCTGTGTGGATTGGTTTGGTGCTGCCGTGCACTAAGTGTAACCAGGTACTCCAGGTAGAAAACCACATAGGTACTGTGCTTTTATATCTTAGAGTGATAAGCATCTTCGCCTGTTGGTCAAGAATCTATTTCAAAACTGAGAATCCTTTATCTTAAAGAAATCCAACTCTTTTGCAATTCTGCAAGGTATAGGCAGGTTAGCACATGTTTGCAACATCCTCATTGTTATTTTATGCTTATTTTTTTAATTATCAACTGTTCTTTATTACTATTGCCGTTGATTTACTACCATTACTGGTATTTAGCAAAATAATTTCCAATGGATTTAGAGAAAGAAATACCGTACGAATGCGCATAGAATTCATTTTTTGTTAGCCCTGAGGAACACAGTTCGGTCGTCAGAATTACCGTGTTTATTCCATGAGAAAGTACTTCTTGATGCCTATAATAGCTCAAAGGCTATAAAGTGATTTGAATGGATACAAGCTAGTTGCAAAGAGGGATACATTTCTTTTGAGTAGTAAGATCACATCTCCTTTATATCCATCGCATGTTGGTATATCTTTTCAACGAATGCTGGGTAATCGTAGTGCTCTGCAGCGCACCGTCCAAGTCTGGAATATCTTAGTCTATTCGGTTTTATAACCTCAGCATTCCTGTAGAGAAATTTGTCACTGAGCGAACGAAAATCCTGCCTATCTTTGTTTCATCACGCAGAGCACGTCACCTGCAAAACCTTTGTAACGTGCTCGTGCTCACACACAAACGTGCCTCGGGGGCTTCTTTCCAATGTAACCAGTGTGTTTATTATGCAACACGCCACCACCATCACCACTGCGGGGACATGCTGCAACACCACCTCGACTTGATATCAGATGCTCACAGACTCACGCATCCGTTCGGCGCTGAGTCATCGACGCGAGAGAGAGAGAGAAAGAGCAAATTATGTTTACCCAAAGGGTAAACAAGTGTACTTTCGTGTTTGCTCATCCCCGCGGTTAAATGATTCCCATCTGGAAACAGATATTCGCACGCATCCTGTTCTGCGTGCATAACAGATCGTGAATAAATAGTCTGTTTAACCAATCACNGAGTCTGTCGATGAGTAGACTGTTAGCAGGGAGGTAAGGGTGTGTGAGGGTGGAGGCAAAAGGGGACAGATGCCGATGGTATCCAAATAAACTGTAAGGTAATTCAATAAATAATTGATATCCATATGGTTTGTGCTCCCTTCGCCTGAGGACAATCAGTTGACTTCAACATTACCTGAATGAATGATCAACCTAAATCCTGACTTGTTGATTATGTGACTGACGGAACGGTACAAAGGATTGACCAAACAGCGAATTTCGTGTTTGACTGTAAGCCAAATAATGAAAAAGGAAGAACATGGGGCCACGGAGTCAAAGAGATTTGGTAAAATAATGCTGACCCCAAGGTGTTTTTCTAGTTCCTTTCGGCAATCCAACAAAAGAAACGTAAGTCTTACAACCAGAATAACATGGCTTTTGCGTTACCGGTGGTCACACTGGCGATCTGCAAAGAAACGGAGAGTTTAAAAGGCAGTAAAAGGAATTCCATATTCACACATCAGTGATTTTGGAATATAGCAATAGTTATAAAGCTGATCGGGTTCAATCAGACTGTTGCAACATTAAGCTACGAGGTTCGTTTGGAAACTGGCTAAAACGGTTTGATTTGTTAATACAATATATTCTATGCAATCGGTCATTGGAGCATGAAATCTTAGTGTTATTTCGTTTTAACAATTGAATGTGAAGCAAATACCTTCGATAGTAGCTGTTCCCCAAAATAGTTTAGCTCTTCCAAGTTACTTGTGCCTGCTCGAAACTGCTATACACTTGTCAGACGAAGGGAGCATGACGACGAAGTTTAGAAATGAGTTGAATATTATTTTGTTTATGTGGCACTTCAAAAATGGTTGTACAGTATGGAAAATAATAAGTGCACCTATGGAGTGCTTTTTGACTGCATAAATACAGACTCTCCAAAGAAAAGAACAATGGAAACTTGGCAAGCTGGAGAATTTTCCAGTTAAAATTAACGTTTACAATGATTGCTTGTTCATGTGAGTAATGGAGGATTTGGTTAAATTTCAAATGGGAATTCGTCGTGTATATAGCAAATGAAGCGTGAACTGAAAAGCTCGGAAGCACTNTTAGGTCTCATCAGCTGCTCGGTGGCGTAGTGGGTAGCACGCTTGCGTTCTGCCCATGAAGTCCCGGGTTCGATCCCCAGTCGGGTCGGTGGATTCGCACTGCTGATGAGACCCAACCAGGTCGAAACAGCTGTCCAGTGCTTCCGAGCTTTTCAGTTCACGCTTCACTTGCTATATACACGACGTATTCCTATTTAAAATTGCTTGTTCAATTAGTCATTAACTTTTATCTTGCGGTTCACCGAAAATGATTGAGATGATATTACCGATTTAATCGTTGATTAGAAGACATTTCGATTAAATCTGGTCCCTTGGAAGTGATTCAAACCTAATTTTCGATATATTTGATTATACGACAACCATAAAATGTGGTAAGAGGGTAAACCTCATAATTCCAAAATTCATTCGTCCGAAACACCAACTAGTCATCCAGCGCTTGAATATATAGAGATGGGTAGAAAAAAGTTAGACAATTCCACACGGCAGCAATGTACAATTAGTGAGTTCTATCATCGTCTCGCCCATTCAATTAGGGATTTTTTTGAAACTAGCAAAAGGTGAAATCTTTGTTTTCCCTTGCCCTTTATTAACATTATACTATCTTAGTTGAGTGAATGCACCCGAAATCATTGAAATCGTGTTTTCCTGCTTAATTATGGTTTCTCATCATTTTAGTAACTGAATGCTGGAGTTATGGTATTTTCCTCAGTTCTTCATCTTCTTCACCCTTATTGGTTTTCGGAGCAGCTGACTGACTGCATTTATTAGCGTCAGGTTGAAGAATTCTGTTTAGTCTATGTCTAAGAAAAGGATTTCGACGATCGCTGGGTCAGAAGAGGGAACCAATTTAGCTGGTTCTAGGTGGACAAAACTATGACGTTTTCAGTGTGGCTGATAACTCTTCCTATGTATTCATTGTTATCAGTTTACTCAGAATAGATTTTCGAACACTTAAGGGTTAATGCAAAGAGTGAAGTTTGATACAGCCTACTCTGATCAATGGCATAAACTCGACATGAATTCGCGCACTGTATCCACATAATTTCTTCTGAGAATGTTTTAGACTTGCTCATGTCGCCACTAAATTTGTTTCTTTTGACTCCATGCGTCTTGTGCTGTGATAAATGTCTACATTCAGGCGGTTGGTGTCGTTTCCCATAGTTACTTCTTCTTGTGATGCTGCCTTTCTCGTCATGAACTACCCAATAGATGAACATTTTTATCAGACTTTGATCTGTCATCAATCAACTTACCAATGAACACAGTCAAATTGTCCCAGAGATCAGCGTTCTCATCAATTTTCACCAGCTTACAGTTATCCAAGACGAATTTGACATTGGCCAATTTCAAACGCCACAATGTATTGCTTTGTGTTCACTATTTTATATAAGAACTCCTGTGTGTGTGTGCATAGTGGGAATTCTCAGACGCCAGGGGAAGAAAAATGCTGTCTTATTGGATTGACATATTTATGAAGCTCTTGAATAATGCGTACAATAGGACTAACAATAATAATTTATGAAAAGGAAAGAAAGTGAGTAAAATTAGAACTCTAAAATTGGTAAGAGAAATTAAATGCTTCCGATGTTCATCCGAGAACCAGCTAATAATGGTAATCTCAAAATTAGTATA
>UZAN01044817.1:20286-34780 GCA_900618425.1 Echinostoma caproni
TTAGTATAATTGATAGTCATTTCACTATACTGTATTTTCATCTTTACGACAAATATGACTCAATTATGGAAGTATATTCGTAATATTTCCTATGTCAACCATACCCTCAGAAAGCACTAGACACTATTTTGGCTCTTGTTAGAGCTCATCAGTGGTGCATATCTACCGTCCCGTCCAGGATTTGAACTCCGGACCCACGGCACAGAAGGTTTGCGTTACTAATATACCAACCAGCTCATGCCAGGGCTAAACAGAGTTGCCACTTCATGTTTGTACAGATTTCGTCATCGGGGATAGTGAACCAGTTCAATTTGGCCCGACGGCAACGAAAGGAGACAATCTGTTAACTCCAGTGGAAAGCCTCCTGTTAAATCATATCTTCCATGCAGGTTATGGGCTAACTGACCATAAACCTACTAGGCTGGGTTAGTATTTCACATTTAACTAAAAGTTACCCGCAAGTATTGCTGTGGGTCCGGAGTTCAAATCCCGGACGGGACGGTCCATGCGCACTACTGATGTGCTATTATAAGATTGAGACTCGAGTTTAGTGCTTCCAAGTGTTCTGTTGGCTGGAAAAGCTGAACAATGCGCGTTAAGGTTAGTTCCAATCAATCAACCTTTTCAACGAGTTGCACAGTACTTTCGACTAAACATCGTAACATTATTCGCGCTATTTTTCATATATTGACCGATTTCTTTTTCTTTATCTAACCAGAGTGAAAACATGGAAATATGAACACTCTCAACTTAGGTGCTCTGAAAAACAACAGTCAATATGATATTCCCTTGGCTTGCGGGAGCTTCTGATGCACCATTCTTTATATAGCCATTCTACTCTATGCTAAAATTCTATATTCCTCCCTAGTGTTTTATTATATCCCAATCCTTATTTACCAGTAAAAGACCATTCAACCATTATTCTCCAACACCAATAACCGTTTTTACTCAAATATTTCTAGGCTGATTTAATGTGCAATTTTTATTTGACAAAAGATGGGGTCACCCCGAGGATCGGTTTTTAAATTTTACTCATACCTGTTAACATGAAAGTGACAGACGGACACGTTGTAACCAATCGCAATGAATGAAATCAATCCTAATTACTGTAGATGACAGATTTTTCATAGGATTGATGATGAAATCAGTCTTTTCTCAACAATAAACAATAAAACCTCCAAAACAGGTTTCACCAGCGAAACCGACGAAAAACGACGTTGTTCCAAGTTGGATCGGTTCAAAATAGGTTATATCGATCAGTGAAGGGAGATGTCCAGTTCATTAACTTTGAGAGTTTCGTGCCTCATGTCCATCAGTCTAGTTTGGTACCACATTTCATATTTGGGCATCGAACAATCATCCGGAGCACAGGCATAAGGAGAATATCATAATTGCGTCCATATCTAGGAAGCTATTCCATGCAAACCACAGAATTTTATTCTGAAGCATTTTTCGTCTCCTATTCGTTGAAATAGACCGTGTTCACTGACCTATTTGTTACATAAATGGATTCACTGGATACAGATACTTGCTTGCACCTTACATTCTGATTGGTACTGTGGGTTTTGAAGCCATACGAAATTTGCACAAAAACACTTCGGAGTGTGATCATTTCTTCGGTAAAAAAATATTGAACGCTGGTACAAACTGCGAAACAAAAACACACGCATTGATGTGGTTGAATGATAAATCCAGTTGTGAAGTTAATCTTCAACAACGATTTTTTTTGGATTGTTCATCGAGAAATGAATCAGAATGGTAAAGAATACGTTGTGCTGATTGAACCTAGGTGTGTTGCAAGAAAGTGGTCATCGAAATCGCTATTTTCTACCTAACTGGAGCACAAGCAGTGTTTTTAATAGTTCAAAACGCATCATTGCATCATGATCATTAACAATCATTTGGGAACAAAATAAGCAAAACAAACCATCAGTTGAAGAAAATTTTTTAAAAACATTTGCTACCCGTCAGGGCATTCCTATGTGACTCCGCTGATCCATTACGATTTGACAGCCGTTTGATCTACCTACACAAAACAGTGTTGCAGGTTCGGCTCGTTTGATTTTTTTATCACGTCAGCGTCTTTGGTGCTCTTGATCGACGAGGGTTTATTGAGCGTATTCATGAGTGTGATCTGAAACCTAAAATTTGAACGTTGTATTCAACTAGTTCTCCTGCAAGATCCATTTTATTGAAATTGATGGCATATAATCGTCTTTTATCAACACTGACCTTGGTGATTTTCAGAGTGTTTTATTGTATCCTTACTTATTTTCTATGTGAAGATTTGCTTACTACTTGGAGTTAACTCGGTGAACTGAGGGTATATGTCGCCTAATCATTTGCATTGGTTATTTGCAGCTATATTTTCACCATATGGTGTAATAAAGCAAATTCTTCACTCGTATATACAGAATCTCCTCCTTCCCGCAACTTTATTGCCTGCAGATACGCTGATGTAATTTGGATTTGTTGCTCATCTCCTAATATGGATAGTTTACGCATTCTCCTGGACATCCTTGTCGAACTTCATGATTCGTATGTGTACCGACATCATTTAATTAACAGCAGCAAGTGTATTGATGGTCCCTTTAGTCTTTGAACCAGCCCCAGTTGTCTTACATTATTAAGTAATCTCCCTAATCTCATAGTTAACAATCGGAGCAACTCCAAATGGAATTGTGTTGTAAACCTCGGTGTCACTCTGACCCATAACCTGTTCCGATCTGCTCATGTGATCAGTGTATTTACAAAAGTCAGATCTGTGTCTCCTTATGGACACGGACTCAGGAAACTGGCCGTTTCACTTGATCATGTCTTTAAATTCATGAATACCTGTATTCCTGCACACTAGTTATACTAATACTCCATATTTATCCCAAGTTTAAAAGATCTATCCTTGTTCTGCAGATACGTCAAACTTTTATTCCGTTACAGTGGAACGGATGGAATTGTTTTGGTTGCTTTTTTATTATTTTCAAGCCTTTCGACCCTTCTCATACGTCTATCGACCGGATAGCACTTGATCAAATTTAGTGTCTGCATCCTGAAATCGTGAAAACTTTGTGAAATTCCCCAACTCGCACCCGACATGAAGTCCCCTCTGCACGTACATCCATAACCTCCGCAGTTACGGTTAATTAAACAAAAGACTGTCACCCATCTCATCCAATATTTTTTCGTTTACTTCTGTATCAAACTGAGTATCAGTTATTTTTTTGTCTCAACCTTTTACATATCCATTGTACAATTTAGTAGATTGTCAAAATATTACCCTTCGGGTGTGTAAAACGTTTTACGACTTGAGATGAAGTGCTACTCCCCGTATGAACTGTGATACCATCCATCATTATTTGCATTACCTTGTACTCACAATATCCGCTTCTGATACATTTGTGACACGCATGAGCAATTCTCGAAAACAACAGTTCTTCTCCAGGAGCATCGAAATGAGAAACATGTAACCAATAAGCGATCGTTTCGGTAATCTGAATACACCAATGATCAGCAAAACTTAAATTCGCCTCAAATTTTGATCTTTCCCTATGAAACCCTACGCAAATATCTGAAAGTTACCTACGAATAGCACCGTGGTACTATTTCTACTCTTCATTTCTGAAATTATGGTTTTGGTTTGTATGAAGGAAGAATGGTACCCCTGATGCACTTCTACGAACAGCTCACGGATGGTTTTCGGGAAACCAGAAAGTGACTGTAAACACATAAGGCAAATTCGATGGTATTACGATTTGCAATTCTGCAATTTTTTCTCATTTAAATGGTCAGTTGGGGTGCACGCGTTGATGCGTATTTTATTGGTTTCTCCCTTGGTATCGGGTTTTCTAGTTTTGACGTCAGTCTTCAAACATTGTTCTAACTCTCAGTGACTCACGAATCGAAGTGCGTGCGGAAAATCGGTGATTAGTTGGGTATTTGGTACGCGACAACGTTGTGGTTGACTACTTTCAGTCATCACCAGTCCTAACGAAGTACTCTCTCACGGCTCTATTTTATGGTCGAATGGAAAACCGTCAGCAACTCTGATGCATATCCAAATTTGGGTTGGCTATGCTGAGGCTGTGGAATAAGATGGCTTCCGGTATTTGTTTGAAAATGTCCAAACTGCAAAGTAATGACGGAAGTGATGAGCCTGCTGAAGTGCTTTTAATGAAACTTAGGTGAGCAGTAGATGTACCCATGCAATGATCGAACGGGGACATAAGCGTTATGCCTATCAGGTGCTTGATAGTAGCATAAGCTTTCCGATTCTGCTAATACCAAATTTAGGTTGAATTGAGTAGAAGAAAAGTAGCTGTGTATTGGACTTAAGTAGTTCATTGAGTGCAATGCTCATATGATGATTTAAGCAATAATTGTTGACAGAGAGTATATTAAGTCTCACTAATTACTTTATATGCAGTAGTATTTGAGCGTATTTTCCAGCTACTAGGATTATGCATGTTCATACTCCCTGGATGATCCAACAACCTCCGATTTCCGATCACGCAGCATCCAGATGATATATAATGCAATGTGAACACATTATTGGGTTCTTAATTTTAGGTGATAAATTACTTATGCAAAGATGGGAATAACTGGAACCTTCAGAAAATCATTTGAAGTAGTTTGCCTAATTTCACGCAATAGGTAAGTTAGTTTACATTGCCGTTCTTTCGGCAAATGAGCAGAACAACATTGACCTCAAAAACTGAAATCATTCATCAGCAATTCGGTGTCAGCTCCATTCTGTTGGTGTACACTCCCCACTCTGAGTTTCCCAACATTGCGTTACTGACACGTGTGAACGGGTACATGAGCCTTCAACCACGAAGGAAGTTTCTCAGGCCCTCAGTCGCACACACTCAGGTCTCACGGGTTTGCGCGTAAGGTTGCTCAAGTGTGGACAAACATGCGCCTTATTTCATCTGTTCTATTGCGGGTATGCACCCTGGAGGCTCGTGAGATCTGGGTCGAGTGAACCCAGCTGTCGGACAAATTTACACACACACACACACACACACACAAGGCCACCGCAGTTAACTCTCTGCTTTAAGTTTTATTTACATTACAACGTTCACTAATGTTCCATGACAGAGATTGAACATTTGAGTAAAGTGACCCATCCCAATAATTACATCGCAAAAATGTATTTATCGATTAGTGGTAAACGCTTATGAATCTTAAAACAAAACATTCTACCTTTGTATGTAGAAAATAAAACTGGAATAGAATAATACGGAACGATTTGTGGAACAATTTATTGTCACACGACATTCGTGATACTGATTGCTTGAAACTTCATAAGTGTACAATTCAACCTTTAATGTTTGTGTACAGTGAAGCAGTTTCAATGCAGCTTGGTAGATAAGGCGTCTCAATGATCAGTGTCGTTCTCCTTGTAACGAGAATATCGTGGGAATCGTGGATTCAGACAAATTACTTTTCTTTTTCTTAATGGGGGTACGTTTCCTTAACTAAAATATTGTTCCATTA
This sequence comes from Echinostoma caproni, assembly GCA_900618425.1. Lineage (NCBI taxonomy): Eukaryota > Metazoa > Platyhelminthes > Trematoda > Plagiorchiida > Echinostomatidae > Echinostoma > Echinostoma caproni. The sequence continues at coordinate 25,780 of UZAN01044817.1, forward strand.
GTAAATTCTACTTCCCAAACTCTTCTCCCACTGATTTCGTTCCCTAACTTATGGTATATTTAAACGCCTAGGTGGGTAGCTTGTCTATCCTGCGAACTGGAACTGATTTTATTTCTTACTGGTTTAGGTCAGTATCTTATCATCTTCATCGGTTCCGTTTCGCCTCTTTGAAATCAACCGGACTATGGGCACTATTCCTTCTTGTGAAAACTACAATAGTTTACATACTACAGTTTCACATAGCATATATTTGCATCAAATCAGATGATTTATGGAAACTATCTTGTTCACCAATGTATTGTTCTAAACGAAGCATACTTCGCTTGTCAAGGTATCACATCCAAGGTTGAAACGGATGTTCTTGAAGAAATTGGGCATCGTGGTCATAGTATTAGATCCGTGTAGGAATCTTTGGATTGGCCATAACGAGAGAAAACCAGAAACAACAGTTTTTGGTTGATTCCGTTTTGACCCCCCTTAGAAGCCCGTTTTCAAGTCAGTCAACAAGCGAACACTAAACAAAAATCGTGAGAGAAACTGTATCAACTAGAGGTGTTTTTGCTTGGTCTAAGGGGAGGGGGGGGACAATTGAGTTGGTATGTGCGTGTGTGTGTAAGGTAATAAATAAGATCATGGATCTTTTATTCCTTTTTTGAATCCGTTATCCACCAACTCTCTTGTGACTAGTTGAACCTGTTTGCGTTTGTCCTTTCTGTTGGAGACGAACTGGTTTGCTCTGGTTAGGAGGTTGGTCACCACAGTAGATTTCATATTTATGGGGTGTTTAGAGTAGGACAAATACCTGCTAGTGTGGGTTGGCTTTCTCTATATCAGTCGATTCTTATTTAAAAGATAAGATGTAAACAGCGTACAGCCACGTACATTCGTCAAACAAGTCGACAACTAAAGACGCGGGTATCCGAACATGAAAAGGAAATCCAAATACCCTCCAAAAATGCATCTGAGCTTAGGACACTTGAGAGGGACTCAGCTATTGCTCTACATTCCATTTCTGAGTGACACTTCATTGACTTCGAAAAATCGATTATTCTGAAACAAGCTTCCAGGTCGTATAGAAGACGTTTAATTACTGAGTCATTGTTCATCAACAGCGATTCACTTTGCGTCAATCGATCGGACGGACTCAATTATCAGTTCAGTAGCTTAATACCAGTTGCACAACCAACCGCTCATACAAACACCCTTGCTCACTAACAAACAAGATTCAATCTACCCACACCACAAACTGCTCAGAGACTAATTTCCCATGTATGACGCCATCATTAGATCTTCGTCCTCTTGTTTCATTCACAACGTCCATGATCTCATTAATTACCTCACACATACATACACACGCACATATTAACGCAATTGTGCCCTCCTCTCCTTAGACCAAGCAAAAGCATCTCCGGTTGATACAGTTTCTGTCAAGATTTTGGTTTAATGTTCGCTTGTGAACTGACTTGAAAACGGGCTTCTGAGGGGGTCGAAATGTAGTCAACCGAAAATTGTTGTTTCCGGTTTTCCTTCGTTGTGGCTAATCCAAACATTCCTATAGAGATGTAGTACTTCTAATGTGTTCCCAAACAGGATTCTACTGCTTGCATATTTACGTTATTACATGACCTGGAAGTATCCGAATATGCGTCATGCCTTGAAAACGTATTGCTTTAAAATAAAATAATTACGCACTCTGCAAGACCATTATTTGTCTGTTTCATATCTTGTAACTTTATGGTCCGGTGTACAGGTCTAATCGTCACAGAGTATTGGACCTACAGGGTTAATTGAGCATGCGTACGATTTGATGTGTCTTGAGAGAAAGGACTGGGACAACAAACCCAGTTACACCAGTTATTATTGACTGATTTCGGGGTTAGTGGAATACACCATTGATCATAAATAATCGATAAAAATAATAACACCTTGACAGTGCGCAATTTATATCTTTCCACTGTCATACGTCTTTTTCGATAAACGTTGTGCATAACCAAAAATAATCTCGCTCTAACCGATTTACACCGTGACCTGGTGAACGTTCATGGTCATTAACCCAGAGTGTTACAAATTTGATTTGTGCTCGTTGACCAGAGGACAAAATTGGGAATATGGTCTCCGTTCGTTATCCCAAACACATTCTCATTAGTTCGACGAGAAAACCCATTTAGATGGAGAAAATGAGAAGATATTAGTGCTAACTTCTCCCCAATTGAGGAGTCCTCAATGTTTATGAATGTATCAGTCACATTGTTAGTAAAGCGGTCTAAATACCCTGATCTTGTTTTTCCTAAAGATTTGATTTTTAGTAACAACATATATATTTCAGTGAGCAAAACAGGTACAAATACAAACACTGAATGTGGTTTACATACTTGAGGAAATGCATTTTGAAAAAATCGCTTGTAACTTTTGCACTGCGTCCCATGCGCCTTTCTACCTGTTGCCAACATATAATCCAACACGTGTGTGAGAACGCAAGACAGATACATAGAATCGAGGATGGCTATTCGGCTTCCCCATTCATGATACTAAAATTTTTTCTTCCGTTGGTGTCTAAGCGGATCGAATCGGTAAAGTGAAAATATGAATTAGACCACCACGATGCTTGTAACATTTACTTCTTTAAATGATGAACAACTTTATCTACAACATGAATGCTTTGAAATCCAGACAAAATCGTTAACATTTTACAATCAGTAACCAACATAGCTTGTTTAATGAATGCAATGATTGGTCTCATTTGCGATTTCCCCCAAAATTATGTCTAATTGTAATGCCTTTCTCAATGAAAATAAAATTCTAAGGATTGGAATTTAAAACATTCTGAGTGACGGTGGACGCCATGCAAATAGGAAGTGGGCGCTGATAGAAATTGCACCACTGCCAAAACTGTTCCGTTTCGTTATTCCTTGGCTAAATGATATTTTTCGCGATAGATCATCAACGGCATTGTCTCGCTTGCCATCTGAAAGTGTGCAGTCTGCTCTAACTTGGCGCGTTTCCAAGTATGCTTCTTTCAGGACTTGAAATAAATGTATCTATGCGTAAAATATGTTCTTCGACCTCTTCGGAGATTCATGTTCATAGCCCACATTATTTGCAAAATATAATCGGAATGAAAAATAGAGACAGATGAAAACCATTTTAACGCCTTTGATCTTATCACTGCTGGCAACAAACGTTTTGAATGTCTAGGTCAGTTTGGACGGGTGGAGGATAATATTTATTTACCGCACGTGGTGATACGCTCACGTCGAATGCAAACCAAATTTGAAGGAGATTGAGTTAAGCTGATGTTAACTGCACGGCTGGAGAATTTCAGATATATAATGCATGCCAAATAAATAAGAATAAATAAATAAGAATCCTAGCTATATACAGCAATTTGGACGAAGACAATCCCTAGGACAGTGGATGTGTAGAATACGGTTTATTGTGTCGTGAGTTCTTTTAAAATAGATTGATACACTGAACAGAAGGAAAACCCACGATTTCTATCCATCAGTTGAAATTCTCGTGTAAAATGAAGCGACAAACCACAGCAGTATATTGCCAAAATGATTTCAAGTGAAAAATGCTGACTCGATTCAATATAGCACTGCTAGATTTTGGTACAGAGAAATAACGTATAACTGTTTCAGTAACACTTGGAAGGGAATAAGGAAGTTCGTTCAACACCACATTTGTATTGGTGTAATGATGGCTACAGTCAATTATTATTGCATAGCTGTTCACAGAATGAATGGCCAACTTCACACCGATTGATTTGGCAACCAAATGAATGATATTTAAACATCTGAACGTTTTGGACTTTCCTAGCTGTGAGTCTATTCTTTTAGGGATTAAGTGTGCTTGTTTCAAGAGGTTTAGTAGTGTACCTAATCTCTTCCGATTGGTAACATTTATTCATACAATTTGAAGGAATAGTCCGCTCTCTTGTCTTACTGCCTAATTAGTGCTCAGAGTTTTATATGCTATCCTCATGTGTTTCTTTGCGCGGTGGTATCGGATATATCGACGACGCGTTCAAGGCCGCGTATATGAAAAAATAAGTGCTCTGTGGTATGACAATGTATGTCAAAGTAAACCTAACTTGTGAATATTGTAAGCGGCCTCTTTTTGAGCAAGAGTCGAATTGTTTTCAGTAAAATTTCCGAATAAAGTTAATCCTACAGATAAATGAACAATTTATATGTGGAATATAATTTGGGTACTCTAAGCATTCCATCAAACACCATTCAATGTATATTGTGGTATGTTGCTTTTTGATTAGGTTAAAGTTTTGGAGAAACGCCAATGCATTAAAAGACCGATGTATTAACGAAGATTGCGGATAACCAAGGTGACAGAAATATCGGACAAAGACTCAGTGTCCAGTATGTCCAAACTCCTGTAGTCTGTCCTAAGGCTCACAGCGTTTTGTTGTAACACCGGAAGATTATCACACGTAATCTGCAAGATTTGTTTTAATAAGAACTCAAGACAAGATAAGATGATATTTCAGTCAAATAAGTAGTTTTATGTGTGTGTGGCAATGAATATAATTCCATTCATTCTCAATTGTAGCTCAATGTTGGTGCTTTAGGACGTTGATTTTCGCATTCAATCACCTAAAGATCTCATTGGTTGTCGTTTTTCAGTAAACTAAAAATCGGAAGGATTAGAGGAAAATGGTAAGCAATAACTTACCACTTAGTAGTCTTAAAATCAATATATGTACAGAAACGATTCTCATTCGTATTTTTACTTGAGTCTTGGCGTACAAGATTGCCCACTTAAGTGCATGTGACCAAAGGAAAGAAAACCCCTTCTTCAAGCATCATTATGTGAAAGGATGTTCTGCGGAACCATATATACCAAGTCCACTTTGGTGTCGCTTGATGTATTACGGAAGGCGTCGCGTAAGATTCACAATCGGTTGGCATACAGTTAGTTCACGACGCCAGCGAAAAGATAAATGGAAATTGTATATCACATTGAGATTGGATCATTTGTTTATCCTGTTTACGTCATAAATGTATGAAATCAATTCCATCGGATCTGTGAGGTTTATACTGTGAGATATGATATTTGACTGACGACATCCAACTAAGATACATCAACTACACAAAATTTCCATGCCCTTGTTTGACGTTTAATTTTGTTTGGTGTTTGAAAGCAGAGTACAGGGAAGGTTCGAGGCACTCATATTGGCATGATGTTTGAGCCTGGTGTTGTTCACAGCAAATTTATTACATTCAGTGTATGTCTCGGCAACGGTCGTATTTGCATTAAGTTGAAAATAAGCTCAATTTTGGATCTAAACGAAACGAGGGAGAGATTTTTATGGTCATACTAAATTAAAGCCTATATTCAATTATCTAAAAATGACATCAAAGAGGAAGATCAACCGCTTTCCATGGGACTTGAGAATGGATAAGCATTAGATACCTAGTGATATAGATTTAACTTTAAGATACAGAAAGAAACGAATACGAGAAAAATAACAAGTGGCCAGTGAAGCAGAATTATTCGCTTTTGTCGCTAAAAGTTCCATCTCTTACAAACAAACTAACATCAAAAGCCAAATATCCGAATACACCTTTACGGTGAACACGTGCAAATGGTAGATCGTCTGTGATTATTTTGTTTCCCTTCTATGTCTCGTTTCATCTATCATGTTTCTTGTTATTCCTCAGATTTCGGAAATAGGAAAATTCGCTTTACAATTGCCGCACTGACTGTATTTATAATTAGTGCTGTTTGTCACCAGTCCACAGAAAATGAGTGTCAAATGTTTACTCTCGCGATGCGGTTTTGAAGTTGACTTTGATTGGGACATTCTACCAATGATTTCATTTATACTGTTTCCGTAATCCTAATAAGCAAATTTTAGTTGCGATTCACGTTTTTCTTTCGGATTGGTAATTTCAGAGGAAATCTCATTCACCAAAAACTCGTGCTAATTGGTAAAAGGTAACACCTATCTTTAGCTTCTATTCCCACGAGAATAAACTTAGATGTCGTGTCGTGATCCGATAACGATCCAAATGGTCCACAAAGGAAGGAAAAATAATGCTCGTTAGGCTGACTCAACGGAGAACCGGCTTGAAAACGCAGGGGTAATGGAACGCGAATCGCCGAAGAATACACTATCCATATAAACAAACTAAGGGAAGAAAAACACCATTATGCAATAAACACTGAAGATGGTTACTTGACGTGTGATGCTCATATTGCAAACCATTTGTGAAACCTACTAAATAGATGACAACGAACAAACAAATTATTTTCCTCCGATTATCGGCAAAAATAACATTTTACAAACAACATTACTGAACTGTTTACATGCAGTCATTATGCTATGATCAATTTGTGCTAACCATTTATCATATCAGATAGGATTTTATACAAAAACAAGGTTTGGTGAAACTCATCGCTTTTGTCAGCGATTTACGAAAACAGCTTCGAGGGTCGAAATTTGAAAGGCCATTGGGTATTACTGGAATCAATGGTACATTTCTATGTAATCAGTTCTGTTGAGCAATAGTTTATTATTGAGCAATGATCAATAGTTTCGAGGTTATTGTTGGTGAATCTGATCAAGTGATTTAAAAGTCCTTGTAAGTATCTGACATATCTATTTTATAAGTCTTAGTTAAATGTCCGTTGAGTTAACGTTGGTAAAAGATTAACCGTCAACGTACTGATATACATGCTCTCCGTTTGTACGTTATTCTTTTTCGTATCATGAGAAACTCAAATTCAAATCCAGATTATTTGGAGGTGAATCATTTCGTATGCCTTTAACGGAAGCCCGGAAATAAAAAAATTGTTTACTTTTATCTGTCCTCGTGGTGTCACTATCGTTTTCACAGTATATTAAATATTTCCGTCGTATTCCCCATTTTCGAGGTGGTTGCTGCAATTTTGAAAAGCCTACCCTGCTTAACTCAGTCAAACATGTAAAATAACTTCTGTCTAACTACGGCATTTGAATATCATTGATCCCTTCAATAAAACACAAAATGAAGTCACATCCGGAAAGCTGAAAGTGTTTGTGAAAAACTACGTGAAACTACTGTATGCGCCCTTATTTCTGAGTCAATAATTCCTGAATCTCTGCTTGACGAAGGCGTTTGTAATGGACAAGAATACCAAACGATTATTTTCGAATGCTGTACAATCCAGTTGAACCCGATTTTTTCCATCGATCTGCATCCATTACTTGATCTCGATCTCACCACCACAAGTACTTCTTTGCACGGAATGTACAGTGTTGTCAAGCATCCTCTTCGTCAGAACTCTGCTGATACTAACCTCTCCCGATAAGCCACACCCAATTAGTCACTCCCTCTGCGCATTGACAATTATTTAACTTTTACTTCCTTTCGTTCTTAGCTCAACTGTTGTTACCTCCCATTTTGTGGCGCTTGTCATCATCTACTACTTAATTCCACTATTTTCTGAACCTAACTATAATCCTGCGCATAAAAGTCGATGTCTCCTTTTTGTACAATCTCTATATGCGATTGATGGGAATGAAATATTAACGCACAAAGACCTTTTTTGCCTAGTAACATGGTGTAATCAACACTCGCATATAGCCTCCAGAAATCGTGAAATTACTTCGTTGCTTCCTTACGTCAAACATAATTTGAGATACACAGAATTTAAAGTGCATTAAAAAGCGTTTTGGATATATTCGCACTGTGAAAGAATAAACAGTGATCACATATAACACGAGTGCATTGTATCCGTTTGCTTGCAGCTGATGTCACCAGTGAATCAAATCGAAATTCATCGGAAATATTTCCCAGATTGCAACAGTTCAACAAATAGAATGCTTCTTCAAACATAGAGGAGCGCTAACAATCAAGGACCAACGCAGAGAACTTGAGCTAAACTTTAGATAAATTCCTTCTTCACCTTGCTACTATCCGGTGGCCAAATTACCCCGATACCTCAATGTTTTATTTTGGACTTGCTTTCCCACGATTAGTGTCAGTTTTAACTGACACACTGGACCACCTTGGCCATCTTCTGATGTACAACTCAGCATGGTGTTACGTTCGCGTTGTGATGTGTAATACATGTTATTGAAAATGACTTATTTTCTTTCATACTTCATTCTTTCACTTAATCTCTAATGTATATATAAATATATATGTGATGTTCAGTTGTTCGCCGAGCTTGGCAATTGCATTGCAAACGTTTCATCACCAATCGAGGTGACATTCTCAATGCAAACCCAGTTACTACATTGATAATACCACCTCGATTGGTGATGAAACGTTTGCAATACAATTGTCAAGCTCGGCGAACAACTGAACATCATATTATACCACCCGAGCTACAAAAACAACAATAGCTGCAACGTACTCCACATACATTACTATACTGAATTGCACCGGCAAATTGAAGTTTTGCGTTAAACTCATCTGGTTTTCGACTACGCGCTTTTATTTCTACACTTAAACGATGCAAATTGTCTTCGCATATACCTGTAGGAAAACTGCACCTAATACAAATTCGGTGATGTTAAGATGAACGACCTCAACGGAAATGGTAATTCAAACAATTCAAACCCGAGTTTCCTTGAAATGGGGATCGGTGACACAGTAAGAACTACTCGTGTCAACACTATTCTTGAAATACTGATCCCATTTGACCTGTCGATGGAATCGGTAAGCTCTTGTGTGGGTCTTCTGGATGGCGAGAGAAGGCATAACTAATGTGGTTTATTTTCAGAGTAAACCATTTCCAATTACATCAAGTCAAGTCAAGTCAAGTATTTGCTTTATGCACCACGAAAGGTGGATATTCAGCAGTCACATAGTCATCTAACAATTATCGAACAAAATTATAGCATAATTATCATGAGCAGTGAAAATGAATACACTTTGAGAGATAACTGAGTAGAGGTCCGAAGCAATGCTTTCTGCGCTGACAAGAAATCGGGCAAGATAGGGCACCACAGAAGACCGATAAGCGGTCGTACGAGCTAAAATACACTTATAAC
>UZAN01044819.1:10486-23992 GCA_900618425.1 Echinostoma caproni
TCTTTTATGCTTACCGTGGAATAGGATTCTCAAAAAACTTTATGTCAAGTAGAATAATAGGTGGGCGATTCTGTTCAAAAATTTGTGTCCGTCGTTGATAAGTGGGGAATTTCTGAAAGCATTTTTAAAAGATTAAATTATTGAAAGCTGAAGAAGCTTAAAAGCGGGCCAGTGAATAGTAAGAATATGCTGTTGAAAGACAAGTGCGGTAGACAAATTCGTTTAGGTTTCTACGTTCAGCTTCAAACAAAATTTGTTGAAGGCTTTCTTCGATGAAGTTGCACCGGATATGCCTGCACGCATGCGATGAGATGGACTTTTGACGTTCCTTGTTCAGACAGCGAGATGTTAAAAGAAAGATTTTATCAATTCTGTATAGCTCAGTCTACAAAGCGCTCGTTCAACAGAGCTGAGATCATTGAAGAAAGTATGTGGACGTACTCCTTAAGCTGGGTGACATCCAGGCTATTGGATACAGTTTATTTATAGAGTTTGAATGTCTCCAGTCCCTAACGGATATTCTTCTAATGAACAGCGAGGATTCTGTAATACTGACTGTTATTACATCAAGGCACACTTACTCAGGTGCTACAGGCGTGTGTTCATTAGGACTGTATAGTTGTATACGACCCATATCGTAGAAGCTCGAGTGTTTGTGTATTCCCCGAGCTAAAAGTGTGATACGCAAACGTTTAGTAGCCAGCGTAGGTGACACCATTACAACAGTTATTCATTGATGTTGCTTGAATTTTTAGTTCCAGTTCAGTAATGGAAACATTTTTTCCAGAACTCTTCGAGTATATGAAGCTCACTTCGTACCAAACCTAAATCAGTTATTTCTTTTTAGATTTCGTTTCCTGCCGAAAAAAATAGAGGTCTTCTCGAGCAGGAACATTTACATCTAATATTGTCATGTGCATCTTAAACATCACTTGACGTATAATGCATTGAATCAAGCAACAAAAGTATTGCTAGTAGAAAGTGAAATTCATTTCTACCACAGTGTGATATACAACAACTATCATGCAATCAAACATGTGTACTACACTGTTATTGCCGGGTTGGCATTTCGAAAGAATAATAGTGCATTCGTCTTGCTGTTGTTTAAGTGGCACAGGAGACTAGGTGTTGTATACATCAACTGTGGTGGTGTATAAAGTCACGTTTGTTTTGTGAAACACAAAATGAATTGAAATCAATTGTCGTAAATTTTAATAAAACCTATCACACACTGAAAGAATTTCGAAGTGCACCAAACTTTATCTCAAACCTTGAATGTGTTTTATTTACCTTCAGGAAGTCGACACTAATAACAAGTAGATGGTCCAAGGAATGAGAGTTATTGCCAGATTCTCCAGAATTGCCAAGCAACGTTTTGCCATCTTCGCTATGTATTCGGTCCTCCTGACCGATAACATGCAATGGCGTGAAATGTCATACGTCTATTTGACAGTTTCGTTCAATGTGTGATTTACTTTATTGCAACAAATCGATTTCCGCGAGCAGATGAATGAATGGATCGTAAATGATCACCAGCAACGTCTAAGGTAATGATACTTATCGCCCAAGCGTGCTTTTGGATATCACTGGGGAAAATTGTTTCTTCAGGCAATTATAAAAGCCAACTGTCACTGAGTAAATGGGGCAACGTGAATAATGTGATATGATTTTGCTTCATACTCATATGATAATAAATTGTTACATTCCAGTAACAATGTATATCGTAAGCGTAAGGAATGCTCATTTGCTAGATGATGAGCATAAGTTGTGTAGATCCAAATTATCACTTCAGACTGTTACTAACCGCAATATTCCTCAATTACTCAAGATAAAAATTAGAAAGCATCGAATCCTAGATCATTCGGCCTTCTAGAAAACCATTCTGTAGGAATAGGGCTGGTCAATGGTCACACAGTTACACGGGAACAAATTAAATTGTTCCTACATTTTGGAACATTCTAGTAAGAAATAGCATTTAAATAAAGCTGATCAGTGGTAGAGTAGAAAATAGATACCACATGGGACCTACAGGAGGAGATCAAGCGCACTCGTAAGAAAACTAATTTCGTTCGGTGTCTCCTGATAGAGCTTGTAAAGTCTATACATTTAACATCTACGCGTGTATAAAGTCAATTGTTTTGCAAAAGTTTGAAATAAATTCATCACACCAAACGGGTTTCCAAAATGTTTCCAGCTCTGATTGAAGAATACAAGTGCAATTTTTCTAGAGTTCAGCGACTGACCATCGACTACTTAGTTAATTATACTAATGAGCTGACTAATTGCGTTTCCGTCGTTCTATAAAACTACGTACAGGTTCGCTGACAACGGCTGTTGTTGGTACTTACAAATCCACTCCGTACGAAATCCGGTTGAACAGAAAAATATAATACCTTGCACATAATTACCCGTGGGTTCTTCAGAAGCATCTATTCTGATCGTCAGTTCAGCAAATACACGAAACGTCAATGTCACCGATGATATTGTGTACCATGTACATAACACCTATTTTGCCACGTCACACTGATTCACTCAAGCAGCACTGACACTAGCATCATAATGCTTATGAGACAAAGATTGTTTTCAGTCATTCCCATGTACCTGCTGTCAGTTTATTACCATTTCCTTCGTGTGACAGGATTCGCGTGTTTATATCGGCTGCCCAATACTTAACGTAATAGTCTGTGCAGAAGGATATTTTTGATCTTGTAAAACGTGCATTGTGCAGGAATAATCTGTCACAAGTATAGAACGTTATCTAGGTACCACTCAGGTGATACTATTGTGGTCACTTTGATTGATGCGTCTCCAGCCATAATGATCAAGTCAAGCATGTACTTTAGGAACCAGATAGATACTAAGCAGCTACAAAGTCAAACTAGAGACAATTTCGGAAGTGGAATTACAAAAAAGTTGTAGAAAGAATGATTAATAGGTAATGATTTACGAGTGCGTGAAACTCAGGCGCAATGGGTTCCGGGTTACCAAGAGATCTAGCAAGGTACGTTATCCCAAGAGACCGGTATGGTATTGTTCTAAGAAATGCACAGTTATAGTGGAAATGGATTGGAGGAGAAAACGCACAACCTATAAGATCATTCTAATACATATGAGAAGGTTTGCTTATGACCATCGCGGAGAGCCAGAAACATTAGGTTGTATGTCTTGAAAGGATGGAGTGACATTTGACTCAAAGAGAAAACGATAAAACGTAAGAAGGCAGAATACAGCGGATCGGGAAGCGAGCAATGGACGAAGCACTCATCTCTGGGACATCAAATTATAATAATTCAACCTTTTCATGCATAGAAAAAACTCTTACGGGTCAACATACATTTCCCCTGAGTAGGAAACCAAGATTCCTTAAATTAACCAGTTGTATAACAATGATATCAGCTCGTAGGTTTACCGATGACTAACTAGGATCTCAATAAATATCCGTAACGGTTTCTATTTGAGGAGTGAGAATATGATGTCCACAAATTTAGTGGCATTCGAAGTGAGGTTGTGTGCAATGGACACATCAGCATGATATGAAAGACAGAGTCAAAGACTGGAAGTGACTGATGCGTTATGGTGAACAATTCGAACCCTATTCTTGTATACGTATTTAAAAAGCAGGAACTTTGAAAGCATGGTCAAGAGGAAAAAGACCAAATGGCACCCTGTGATGACCACAATAAAGCGATTGAGGGATTCAAGGAGCGATGATTGGCGCGGGTGGGTGGGGAGCGGAAACGTCCACGGTAGTGTCAACTGTTGACGATTTATGGAATAGTCTTTTGCATAGCAGTTTTAGTATGTTTAATGCAATATGCAGACAAGATTTTATCGCCATGCGCATGACAACACGATTAAGTACCTCACTGTAATCCAAAAAGCATCTTAAATCAGCTTTCTTATTTCCGACAAGAATCATTGTATTTGTTTTGTACTTTCGAGTCAAGTCACGCCAATACCAGCTGCGACGTTAGCCGATCTAAGGATAACTTCTCGAATAGCCTTAACACAGTTGTGCAATGCATGTGACTAGATGTCGTTACAGCGAATCTCTTAATGTTTCGTTGGGAAACATATGTCGTGGTGAAAGTACAGATATTCTTTTAATTGGGCACAAAATGGAATGATAATGGAAGCAAAACACAGCGAAGTCTACCTGAGAAACCATAACTATTAGTTAATCTAGTTACTCGTGATTGCAAATATGTTTAGTGTATTGGGAGCCGCAAATGTTCGTGAACACTGTGTCACTGAGTTTTCTGTTCGCTAAACGAGAATAATTCAGAACGGCATAGTGGGGAGACTCAAGATGAACAAACATGGTGCCAATCTTTTACAAAACTCATGTTCAACTTAGCACTTATTTCGTTGATAACCTCACTGTGTGCGTCAAAACAAGAACAACCCAAAAGCTGATATCGATACAATTGAAGTCACCAAAGTTAATAAATTTAGTGATCCTTTCATCAATATCACCATGTCACTAGGTCTATTCAAATGGAGTTTTACCCAATATGACTTATCTTTCACGGTACGCAAGCCCAGATATGCCTGATGGTTTCCAAGAAAAATGAAAGAACGTTATTACTGATAATGACAGGTGTNATCGTGAGATTTTCTGTAAATGCTTCAGCAATTTTTTTCTTCACTTTTTTCCAAATGTCTCTACTTGCGGAGGCTAACAATGGTTTTCGATATTTTCCATGGAGGCCTAATAGCATCACGCTACTGGTTCGTTCGTAATGACACAATATCTTCTTAGCAATGAAGCGTCGAGCAATCCGTGTGGGCATACGCAAGCAATCTCAATAACTATTTGGCAATAATGGAACAGAAACAAGAGTGCGGGAAAATGTGATGCCCTTCCCACGTTTGATATTTACCTCCTTTGAGTTATACGTGATGCTCATTTTCAATCCACAATCGTTGAACCACGCTTAGAGCTTGCCTGTTTGGCTTATCCGAAATAACGATGTTTAGTGACGTTAGTTGCATTGAATCATATACCGTGCCTAGCCTCTTTAGTTCTAGTTCAACAGCATTTACGTACCCCGAGGCACCATATATACAGTTTGAACGAAAGGGTAATAATACATCTGCTTTCGTCGTCCACATATACAGATTTTTAGGAAACCAAGTAGAATACTCATAACGTGATTGTTCAGGATGCCTTTAGTAACTTTATTGTCAGATTTTCGTAACGAATTGCTTATGCTAATAGGAAACGCAAGTAAAGCCGCTATGCCCCAAATGCGTTCAAATGTAAGAAGCTATCTTAATCTTGGTAATAATCCCGTGGATTAGTTAATTATGAACTGCTGACGAATAGGTTAGACTAATCTTCGGCGCATGGTTGGTACAAAAGATCTTCATCAATGAAAATGACGACCGTTTCAATCCTCCTAAACTGTTTAAACAGTCCCACAACGCACACAATTTGAACAAATAGGTAAACAAATTCGTTTTAGTGTATTAATTGTACCATTACAACGCAGTAAGTATGAATAAAAACAGAGGGATTTACAAGAGAAAATGGGAAAGTAATTAAACTATTCAACAATGTGTATCGTAATTGGTCCCCAATTATCATTTTCTGCGATGTTTAATGACAGATCACTTGTCGGCAATCCGGCTATGACAGCTTGAGTGCTTACACAAATTATTTTTGAGCACATAGAGGGGATGGAAACTGCTTCCGCTGGAACTAAAAAATCGCACTTATCTAGGACGTCCCGTCGCAACGCTTCGGTCACCTTTACAATATGATTAGTGTCGGCAAGGTGGGACACCACCGCACTTGTGATTGACCTAATTACTGCACCTCTCAACCATACAGGCTGATGGTCGGACAGACGCCTGGTCATGCGGCCAACATACTTTGCCCCACAGGAGGAAGTGAATCAGTAAATACAGAAAGAGGCAGCAGAATCGGGCACTCCATCCTTCAGCCGTAAGTATATCAACGGGCTAGATGTGAATCAATAACTGAAGTGAGATCAACCAGGTATGATTATGGGGCAGAATGGTTTATGGACAACTTGAGCTGAGCAACGTTGAATTGATACAGATCCGCAGTCTTGATGAGACCCAAGCAGTTTCAAGCAGCTCTCTCTCCTGCTTCCTAGATTTTCAGCTTACACATCTTTTTCATGAACATTTGTGACATAAACATCAAATCGCGAGTTTCGCTTTTAAATTTTTAGCAACAACAACCGTATAGTTTGTTTAAGGTATATTATCACGTTTGATATAACCTGTTGCTTGATTGCATTAGATTGTACTAATATCTTAAAGAATTGCATCATTTCACGACGGCATGCACCGAAAACGCAAAGATGTTCTAATTAGCAAAACTAACCCAAACTAAGCATCGTCATCTTATGGCATCTCTTCATTGTTCACAAAAGAAGATTATCTTTGTTAGCTGTTAGCCGATAAGGCACCCTACAACTATTGATGTGCAGCCAGAGTCCTGTTTGACGCGGAAAATTTGCTCGTGACCACCGGCTAGGAAATATCGTCGACAACCACAAGCCTTAGAAACATCAATCATGTGCGCTAACCGTTATATATTAGGCTATTGGCGCAACTGATCAAAATTAAGCATCAATGCATGATATCTCTTTTGCGTTCACAAACGTTTATCCCAGAATGGGCTTCGATATATCAAAAGCGAACTCTCGTAACCGAGGCCTTGTTCATCCGCATTCCGTCAATGATGTTCAAAGAAGTTAATATCCAACCAGCTTCTTTATGCTAATTTTACCGAATTTTCATTTATTATAGGTGTTTATCATGACATGCACCACGGATGATTATGGTAATGATCACTTCAATTTAAGGTATATCATTGAACTCTTCCTGCACGTTTTTCTTTTGCAATGTACGTACATTAAGATGAATAATGAAAAGCACATAGGTACCCGGTGTTGCTATTAGAGTTTCATGTCTGCAACAATGTAGTAAACAATTTGATCAATTCAATTTTCTTGTGAAATTGCATTAGATATTACTTTGCTACTGCTGCTGCATATTTACTATTTTACCCGTTTATTCTAATATGTCCATGAACCTTGATTGTAGTTGATCCATAATGAAGATTAGCATCCTGTACGCTGTATTGCCCCAGATAATTTTGAAATTAAAACGAGTTTAGTAACTTGGCAAGTCATTGCAATAAAATCAGGGTATTCATTTGTAGCATCCCCGGTGATCGCAGCTTTATTACTTTATGCAATACACAACCTAATCTTGTAAATAAAGACACATCATCAAGTGTGTTACAAGTTACTCCTCTATCAAAAGTGAAACATTTTTACTTAGAATGCCATATCTTAAACTGAGCTAAACTAGCAATGAACAGACTGCTTGTATAGTAACATGTTTACAGGACGAGCGTTGTCAACCAGGGTGTGTCACGCACATTTAAAACTGTTTATCACATCTTAATTTAGTATGGAAGCAAAAATATTGTCACATGTTCTTAAATTAAATTTATTTTTGGGCATCCAAAACCACGAGCTACAAAATTTAGAACCGGTTGAATTTCGAGACGGAGATAGTTCATCTCTTGTGAGTCGGTGACAACTTGATACGAGAGCCCGGATTTAACATACCTTTAAAATTGGCATGCAGGACTTCGAGTTTGAGCATGTTAAACCGGAGATGAGTCGTCACAAATGGTCAAATTTATATAACCTGGTTTATCAGGCATTCGCAGTGAAAAGAATTACTGATGTATAACTAGTGTCGTATTGATGACACGTTTATCCACCAAGTACTTGAAGTTGCCATTCGAGATATTCCAATCTACGTGTTATTTCCGAGTGTCTTGATTTTGAATTCACTGCTGTTAAAAACCTCGGAAATGTGATTAGACGGTCTGGATGCAGACACCGCCTAGATACAGTAAGGCTATTTAGTAAGCGCACAACGTCAAGCATTACTTAGTCCATGCTTTTGACCATTGCCTGATATTCTTCTGCTCAAGTTGCCCAACTACCTCAGTGCAGCACGCTGGATGTGTAACAGATATTCAGATGTTATTCGTGTTCAAATTTTAATATAAACCTTTTTTATTGAAGCAATTGATTGAAAATGAATAAATTAACTCCACTTCAATTTCTATCTCTTTGAGTGGCAGAGGTCGACTGTTTGGACTCACACGTGCATTTTGAAGAAGCCAGAAATTTGATCTTCAATGCTTACTATTAAAACCGTTTTCTAAACTATTCTACTCAATCTAAAGGAATCTGTTTACGAATCACCTTTGACAAAATTACTAGAAAAACAATAGAACTGGCTCAAGTGATAGAAATCAATGCACAGCAAGACTTCGAACATCTCCAACCGGCTAAGGTGTTTGGCTTCTTCCAACAAAAGTACCTAGAATCGGTTCCAATTATCTTATAGGCACATTTGCCCTTGTGGCAACTTTCTTTCAGAGAACGGCATTGTTGGGCTCAATTTCGTTGTGATTTTCAGAGTTGAAATGTTATATGGTTGAAGACAACATACCGAGTAAAATTGAAATAAATTTAACGAGAAATTATGCTTTGGGTCTATGATTTTTTTTGCTGATTTTGTGTTGGAGCGACAATATTTGTGGTCATTTCTGACAGACGTGATATAGTTCGTTGTAATTGAATAGCCTGGGTTGATTTCTGATGATTAATCAGTGTTTTTAGGGGCGCCATCCAGTTCTGTCACGAATTTCCCCTTGATAGGGGAGGGACATCTACTGAAGGAATCAAACCACCTCACTGAGTTCTACCGTACGGTCAAGGAATTTATAGTTTTAGATCAATTTGCGATCAAGTCAGTGATAAGCCGTGAGAAAGAGATTGATAATCAGAGTCCAATGAATGACAGTTCAAACTGAATGATTGTCAAAAATTTCATATTTGGATTACACGGACAAATGATGAGCAATAGAAATATTAGCATCTTCTTTGTTCTGAGTCACGGTGGGTAGTTTTCCTAAAAGTTTTGCACCACGAGACCTCCGTGAAATCACTTAGATGGTACGTTGAAATTGACACAAACGTAATGAACCTGTGAAATAGCGATTTATTTTGTTATTCAGGAGCTGACGCAAAATTGGTGTGCTTCGGTGATGAACGATGATCCGTATACGACACAACGAATTATTTCTTTCGTATCATATCCCTTAAATACAAGTCTATACCTTTTTTCATTTTAAGCTGTCCAAATTTCAATTTAAGGTGTCCGGATATCAATTTAGGATGTCAGAATATTAATTTAAGATGCCCGAGTATCAATTTAAGATGTCATATTGCTATGTGGATAGTACCTTGCACAGTACAAAGTGAAAACGTTCGATGAGACCCCTGTTTACCCAGATCGATGTGCGTCCTACCTGCATACGGATCTATTGCTCCGAAAATATCGTCCCACGCTCAACAAAAATATGCACCAACGATGATCTTGTGTGCCTGTGTGCACACACAGGTTGGACAGTGCAGCCCTCAATTCAGTCAGAGCTACGCCACCACATGCTAACCAACGAGGGCTTGGTTGAATAGGAAACAAAAAGAAGCGCTTCAGTGTTTGGTGGGGTCTCACACCTAATGACCACATTTCTCACTTGACCAAGCAAACGAGCAATTTCCAGGTGCTATAGATCAGAATGCAGGTAGGATGCCCATGGATCTGGGTAAACAGGGATCCCATCGAATGTTTTCACTCTGCACTGTCCAAGGTACTATCCACATAGCAACATGACATCTTAAATTCATATTGTGACATCTTAACTTGATACTCGGACATCTTACACTGAAAAAGGATAAGTAATCTGTAAGTACATGTCGTATTGCCTTTCCTGTCTGCCTAATGTCTGTCAAAAAACACTATTCAGATAGCTCCTTTCCAACACTTTTGGTTTTATGATTGGTATTATGGTCACGTAGCACAAATGATGATTGATCGTTTACGAACCACTTCACCCTTGTTGGCAATAAATGAATCAACTTCAGAAAGATCCACTCGAGATAATACTTCGTTCAACGCATACTGGTGCTGGGTGGTCAGCTGCATCAACTTGAACTTCGCATTCTTCAAATTAAAGTCTTCATACTGCTTACGTCAAACGTGGTTCAACATGAATAGCATTGATGGAGAATGCTTACAAATGAAATCTCGTGTCTGGGATCTGCACATAAACTTTATATATCTTCCCATTCAAGAAAGTTAATTGAATAGTTAAAAACAAATAAACCAATCATCCATGAATGCATCATGCGCCATGACTCCCTGGTTTAAGTGGAAATCATCCCAGTGTTAGTTCGATACGAATCTTGATACGGGCATTGGTAACGATGAAAACGTTTAGTAACATCACAAGGAACCTTACGCGTGGACAATGTGCGGTTATTACTGTACCTACATGAAAAATCAGATACTCCAAGTTCTATGATGATTGTTTATTCACCAAATTTGGAAGCCGACACAAAAGAAGTTCGAATAACATACTTGCTTTAGGATTTGAGTGCATGGAAACGTTCAAGAAGGATTCAAATCAATTAGGTAAATCCTGTGTTTCATTTATCCGTGAAGCTGTTGTGAATTTGAAATAACTATCATGGATATTGCGGTTAATAACGGAGATCCTTCTTGAGCCACTGCGATCCGCTGAACGCACATTTTCAAACGATGGATTTCATGAGAAGCTAAGCCTAATTTGTCTCAGAAAATGTTCTCACATACGGGGATTATTGGTTCTTTGACAACGACCACTGACTTAGTTGTGATGCAATGACAACCACTTATGTTCACCACTGTGACGTTGTCACATCCCGGACTAGTGTCGATTCCCGTTGCCTTGGGATTATATATCATGTGATACTTTGTCAAGATTTCAGTGGGAATGGAATTGGCTTTCTCTCTCAAATTGTCTTTTTTGAAGATCCTTACCGGTTATTGTTTCCAAGAGGAAGACCATCGACAAAAGAAAGGCATAGTGATGAGAAGCAACTTCGAGGAGTATCCCCATCGACTTGTTTATCAGTAACTTTGGAAACAAAGCGAAGGATCTTTAACATTATTTTGTAGATTCGTTGATGGAATAAACATCACTAGACACGACAGCAACTAGTCGGAATGGTAAAACTATTTAAAGTGTTCGTCGGATCGGTGTGTTCATTTCACCCAGTAATTTCTCATCTAGTAATTCTCATACTAAAATCCCGGACGTATAGATTCGTCACATATAAGATGTCGAAGTCAAACATTGAGAGATAGGTCACTGAATAATCACATTACGCGTTAGCTATGTACAACCAGAAAATGTGAGTGTTTTATGCAAATTTAGTGATCACAGGACACATCCAATACGCTGCAACTTAGCAGCGATGGCAAATTCTCCTAAATCACTTGGCTTGGGTGTAAGATTGTGAACACGTTTTCCTGGAATAGTAAGATATTTTAAAATTGATCTCAGAGTAATACCGGACTGACGCAACATGCCCAACACATGCATCTTCCTTCTATCAGTCCAGTTTACATAGTCCGAAATCTCTGTCTTTGTTAGTTTCCTTCTATATTTATCCAGTGTTTCACAAGGTTTTATGTGGATCAGACGGAAGGACACCTGATCGGTAGAATACATCATTGTTTTTGTTTTTTGTTCGATGGTTCACTCATGCATCGGTGAAAAACTAGTGACAAAATATAGTGGCGTGTGACTTACCAAGGACATACCAGGATGTTTTACATGATAGGGTTTTGTATGCGTTTCGGTAAGAGTGGGAACATATTTGAAGTATATACTTTACAGGGAGAGATGAAGAGGAAGACTGACTGCTAATTCGAATGAAATTACGATCAGGGCAAAGTATCTCAGTGTCAAGCATAACTGAAGAGTCTGGTAGAGAGTATAAGAATGGGTTAATTTCCCGGAATAATAATATAATGAGGGAGAACGAATACAATTGAATGTTTGAATTCCTCTAACGGTTATTTCAAAATTTCTGCTTGTATGCATGTAACATCGCACATGGAAATCTCTGTTTAAACCCGAACTACTCAAATTTGTATGGCAGCCAAGTACATTTCAAGGTAGTAGCATTCGACAGTTCGTGATGAGAGTGCCACTACCCCGTGGCTCAATGCTCTTACTTTTGACTCGCAACTTAAAGTTCACAGTTTGCTTTCCAGGCAAGGAAAAACTTCGAGCAGAATGAAATAGATGCCCAAAGCATTACGTCCGTCAAAAATTGGAATTTGAAAGACTATCAGAAAAATTTATATCATTAAGACGTCGATATCTATTATCTCTTTTGACTATGGCAATTAGGGTTTACCATCCAAGCATTACATTTGTTGCAGCCACCAAGGGATGAATCCATTTTATCTATGGACACAAAAAGCGTTGTAATAAAGTGACATATGAATGAAAACCAAACGTTAGACATCGCTGTATACTACTCCAAGTGGCGATTGTCAGCTTGTGATAAAATAACTGTGGCTTGAAATCCATAGTATAATCCAGTTGCATGATAATAAAATATTGCTTTTGTATTCTAGTCAAAATGCAGATCGAATAAGGAAAGAAGGCTCCGGTACGAAATAAAGGCAAGTGGTGCTGAATGACACTCCCATTTCTGTCCGTGAATTTCTGTGGTGGTTGTGATATTCGTTGTAGCAGTATTATTAATATTATTATTATTATTAGTGGTAGTAGTAGTAGTAGTAGTAGTAGTAGTAGTAGTCACTGAACTCGGAAAACTTACCACGCAATACGAATCAGGTACTACGAATCGAGTATTAGTAATCACAGACTAGATTACGTATGCACTGGACCCAACTGGCGCTAGAACGCAATAACCCACGTAAGTGAGACACGAGGAAGTAGTAGTTCCCTTATTGATAAGAATAATGGAAAATACATAATGTACACAACGTACGTTACTTGGTTATCCGGGCTTCTGCCGATCACATTCTAGTATCTCTTGCATCATTCGTCATCTGTCTAAGTCGCACGATCCCTGATTGGCTGATACGACCTCCATGTGGTATGTAGTCAGAAGCAGTGATATGTAAGAGCGTTGTTGAAGTCACCCGTGACATTTAATTGATCGCATTTGTCCAAGATCTGTAACGCGTTGCTCCAGGTTATGCGTCATCTCTTAGCTCCGGATCACAACAAAACCGTAATATTTATACACCTATTGTATCATATAAATCAGGCGCAATCGAAAAGTAGATAAACACGGGATAACATATGAACGAATCAAGGTTTCCATTATTCTCATATAACACGGAGTGAGGTTATGAATGTTTCCTAGTCATAACCCCAGAGGCCAGTGCAGAGACCAGTTAGATCCATTGCCCTAAACAAGCTTCCATAGACGGGTTGCACTGTATAGTGTACATTTGAAATGAGAAAAGACTTGATCAGTAGCCCGGTGGCCAAGCAACTGGTGTGCTTGCGATCTACCGGTGAGATTACGGGTTCGATTCCCAGTTGGGTAGATGGATTTGCACTGC
>UZAN01044820.1:13439-32414 GCA_900618425.1 Echinostoma caproni
TGTTCCTGGAGTGCAAGAAGCTGAGAATCCATCCATTAGGATGAATAAAGCGATTTTGACTTTAACTGTTGCTCGACAAGTAGTCTTTGCCCAAGCAACTATAGCGGATGAAGATATGATGCCAACTTTGTTGGGGAAGGAGTTTCGCACATTTAGTCGCGGATCTTCTCTATCCGACTATAACTCAGGAAGGATTGCAATTCTATTCAATACTCTTATTGCACAGGCACGAGCTCTGAATCAAACAGAATTGCATGTACCTCGTAAATCCTTCAATCAGAGATTTTCATGAATCGGTCCAAAATAAACCACTTTTTGAAACCAATGAGAAGATCTAAAAATTTTTCTTCGATGTTAAAGTAACATCATCCGAGTTGACGATCGGGTATGTAGAATGAGTATCGCTAGATACAATATATAACGTTGTTTTTGGGTGACTAATTTATCAAGTCGCATAAATAATGCCCCATTTAAACAGTTGGGATTCCATTGCTCAAAATAGTTTCGAAGTCAGCGATTAGATAAGTGACTCAGACAGAACGGCAATTAATCACGTTCGAGATATTTGTAGCCAAATTGGTTTCTTGGAGTAATGTCATTTGTTTGAAGAGTTGATGGGTAGGCAGATGAAAGCGATGTTGATTTCGTAGATGCACTTGCCAAAAATGCACACATTGCTTTGCACTATCACCCCCTCCACAAAACAAAGGCACGATTTAATCTCACTTTCGCATTTAACGCCCTGTGTTGCAAGCATCTGCTAAATGATTGACGAAACGCCTGTAATCCGACTATGAGTAGAAACTGGAATGTTATGGAGAACGAGCAATGGTTATTGTTCGTTGAGTCTTATTTTTAAGGAAGAAGCCGTTTCGATGAGATAATTCACCGTAATCACCTGGTGATCAAGAAATATGTACAGTACAATGCATCCTCTGATTTGTTTATATATATATATATATATATATATATACAACCATTGTTCGCTGCGCACGTCAGTGTTCTTCAGTGGAGCTAAGCACAATTTTTTTTCAAATCAGTGAGTCAGTCCTAAAACGAGGTCCACCCCCTTTTCTCATCCTCACCGGTGCGTGAATGGTCTAGAAACGGATAGGATGGGAATTGTATTGTGTACAAGAACCTGGCAGTGGCCTTCACAACTCGTTATGAGACATCCGAACCCGGAAGTGGATACGCCTGCTGAGGTTGCTGTGGTTCAGTTGAAGGGAATAGTGTTGACAGTCTAAACGCTTCCACAGTATTGCAACCGCTATTTGTACGACCATATTATAGATACTCCACGATTAGTTTGATAATAAGCGATAGAGGAAAGCATATTTTACCTTCTCCTACTCTCGAGAGCGCATAACGGCAGATCGTTCGTGCTCAGGGACCACTGAATGAGTGAGTAATATTCACCACAGTTATGGGCATGGGGACCAGGCGAAAAACTCATTATGTATCTCTGACTTACATTGAGTGAGAACAGATCAAGAATCGGGGCTAACTACTGGAAAAACATCTCTAGTGGTTTCAATTGCTTGAAATAGAATAGGAAACGTTCAGCACTCATACAGCGATTAGCAAATCAACCAAGGAATACTTTTTTTAATAGAAAAATTGGTAGTATATTTGTGGTTCATAGTTCACTAACCGTATAGTCGCATATACTTGGGATAGCTGAGGTCGTGGAACACCTGGGATAATTTACAACCCCTCATGGGATGATTGATAATCAGCCCTTTTCTTTCGCTCCTACATGCGAAGTGAATACTTGCGTACGGATCGTCACTAAAGCGATTGGCTTCGGATTTGATAATATTGTTATAGTCTGCATATTTGCATGTCAGGTGCCACTGTTGTTTGCGCGCTGCCATGTTGAGCATGAACACAATACGTCGACTGCATCTCGTGATAGACCTTGGATGCACTCATCAACCGCTAAAAAATTCCCGTGTGATTTCAGCAGGTTGCATTTACCTCATTGATTGGTATCGATTTCACGTGTTTCGAACGGGCGGCGGAAACAGGACGTCCTCAGGACAACTAACTGAAGTGCGCATGCGTGCGTCCGATTCGCTTAATGGGTGGAGCCAGGGTTAGTCCCGCTGAACGAAACTTTTGGCGCATCTGACTGCTCCGCAATTACCAATTCATGCATTACACGAAATAAACGGTTCACCTTCGGTTGATGGTGCAAGCATTCCTACAAGCTGAATGGGTATTGTCTAATTTACTGGGTTAGAATGGTAGTCCACTCATCCAATTTCAGCATAACATGTGGCCGACATACGTTAACATTAAAATACTGTACTACCTTGTATATGAACAACGTCTGTTCAAGATCCGGAAGTTCTAAATTCTAAAATTAGCAATAAAAAGGACAAAGATGTTTGGGGTTTTTAACCCTTGGAGCACTATATCGTGTAGGAGGAATATTATTCTCTAAAAATGATATACACTGCGATGTATAACCCTCTAGAGTATTGCTCCCTATACTCTTCTTCAGGTCTTGTCTCCCTATCCCGATTTGTCCTAATTACTGGTCCACTTCTCTTCTGTCACGGAAAGGAATTAGTAATGCACTTGTAAAAGCAGTCAAAGGCATTGGAATTCATTAACAGTATTATTCGTATTCATCTTGTCTTCACCATACAGGGTAGCGAGTTAGAGGCATTCAGGAGGTTTATAAATGACTGCAAGATTGATTGATACATCACGGAGAGGTTCAGGCTCAACATGCTGACCCTGGCTCTATCCAAAAAGCGAATCAGGCGCGAGCACGGGCACCTCAGTTAATGGTCCTCATGACGTCCTGTTTCAGCCGCACATTCGTAACACGTGACGTCGATACCAATCAGTGAGGTCAATGCAACCTGATAAAATCAAACTGGATATTTTCAGCCCATTGACGAGTGCAGAGTATAACAAGACTGTCAAATCCGCAGCCAATCGCTTTGCTTGTAGGAGCGAAGGAACAGTGCTGATTTACTATCATCCCGTGGAGGATATTAAACGACCCCGCGTTTTCCACGACCTCCTGAATTATTTCCACTTAGATTGTAACGTGCATTTAGCACATCATAGTACAAGGTGACCATACCAGCAGCATACCCCATCCCACAAATAATAGAACACCCTAGGATAACCTTGCTTAATTTCAGCCTCCGACACGTGGATGTACATACACAGACACACACCATTCGGCCAAAGTTTGCATTGTGGAGACCGGAGATTTCAACAACACGTGAATAAACTTGGGTATAGACGTGCCGGTGACAGACAGACTCCGTTTTGCCAACACGCCCACTTACCTCACGTATCCATCCCCCATCAAGAAGTGAATTAGTAAAGACAGCGCTAATGAGAGGAGGAGAGGCTCAGAGCATGCCACGATTGGCCAATGATTGAGACACGTTGATTTCACAGACCCCTTAATCTGAATGAATACTTCACAATGAAC
This sequence comes from Echinostoma caproni, assembly GCA_900618425.1. Taxonomy (NCBI): domain Eukaryota; kingdom Metazoa; phylum Platyhelminthes; class Trematoda; order Plagiorchiida; family Echinostomatidae; genus Echinostoma; species Echinostoma caproni. Next base: position 16,903 of record UZAN01044820.1, read on the forward strand.
TTCAGGTGTTCATGCTGCCACGGGGCTAAACGGTCGATTATATGCTCAGTACATGTTGAAAAGCAGCAAGTAAGAATAGCAAAGCATCCGATTAATGGATTCGACTAACAAGAGGAAGCAACACATCTCACTGCGTTCTAACTGGACTCCCACGTAAGCAGTTGACAAAATTCTTGTTTGTTAAACGGAGCCTTCCATCGGGGAAACCAAACTCATTCAGAATGAGTGAATGGCGGAGTGGAAGGAGACAGTTGTAAACGGAAAAAACCATTGCTTTTGATATTGTAAAAATTTTTTTGACTTCACACAATGAGAAGAATCGAATGCATCCGTCTGTATTCAAGCAAATCTGCCCAACCGTACGACTCCATGAGCTTATGGATAGTTTATAAAGTCAGTAAGATAAGGTGTTCTCTTTGACACAGCCTTTCCATACCATCTGATTATATCGAACAGATAGTTCACACGTTAGGTGAGATGGGGAAAAGTGAATCCAGCGGTAAGGAAACTAAATTTGACCTGTTTACGGGTTTCTGTCGTTAATAAAAGCAAACCGTTCCGTGTGCAATGAAAAACAACTTATGGGTATGCTTGAAAGTGGAGGAAGAGAGTGATACGCAATGCCTCGAAAACCTGAGCATGAGTGGGTTGTGGCTGGTCAACCTTCCCTTGCACAACACGAAATGCTCCTATACGAGCAACAAGAGGCGCACGAACCACGCTCACAGTAAACATTGGCGTTCGTGCATCTTGTTAATTTCTATGCAAAATTAGTGCAATTAAATTCTTAATTTTCTCTTCTACCCTACTTTCAACCTTTCCTGCCTTTCTCCTCATGTTCATCCAAATAGGCAACCAAAACCGGTGGAAGATAGTGCATCGTTAATGGTTGTACAAACTGAAACTGAAAACACCTTCCGGGCTGCGGTAGTGGCCACCGGCACGAGTGAGCATCGAGGTGTTTTAGGCACCTTGGAAGTTTGACCCCTTCTAATAGGCGCCTGATCCGATGAACTGGACACCGGCCCCCAATGGATTGTGGTTTTCATACATCGCTCCGTTACTTTGCGGGTCAGACTACGGCTACTCAAAGGTGCCGGTTGTGAATTCCCTAAGAAAGTTCACCTGCTTTGACCTGTGTAAGCGGAGAGTATTCCGCACACAAACCATGGGGTTTTCTCGGTTTTATAACGGTTATTGTACTATGATTTGTTTGGCACATTGTCTGGATTCAGATGCGTGTGGAAAACACAATACACAATGCACAACAGATCAGTGATACAGTCTCCATCGCATTGTCTTTGCTTTTAGAACCGTCACAAGTGCATCTAAGAAACGGCCCCGTATACTCCGTATGTATCCTCATCCTTCTACCACACGCAGATGACTAATAACTGCAAACGTATTTGATGAGCTCACATTGAACGTGCAGATCTGCTACCGTCAAGCCATTTTGTCCAGTTTGCATTCATCAATTGTTCAACGCATTACGCAATTAACGTGCCAATATGGAAGGAGTTATGCAGAACTCACTACGAAACAGCCCGTACAATAAAGGAACGGGAATATATAGAACAAGAAAATTATGGTTGTGAGCTATTCGTGAGCTACTGCGTGTTATGAACTATGCTGTGGTACAGATGCACACACATACACAAAGTACTGTTATCTTGTGAGCAGGATTTTTTGACCAGTTAATTCATTATCCTGCGTAATAGAGACCTTGAAATTTGCGTTATTGTTTATCTTGGTGCAAACAACGACGCAAACGCAACCACACACTTTTCACACAGGCCTCTAGTTTCCTTATTTTCGGTATTCTAATTTTAGTAGGGTTTTCAGTTTTAAACGATTCTATTTTACTCACATTTACCTCAAAGTTACTTGTGAGTAGTGGTAGTATTCTATTCAATCACTTCTCGCTTGGCAACCAACAAACCGTAAGTCGAACAACGGTGCAAGGATCGCGGGTGTGGAAACTGAACTGGCTAGTTATCGTTCCCCGGAACAGATGTGATGCGAGACTTCGGGAAGTGAGTTGCAGACGTTATGTGTGTTAAATGATCAAGCAGGGATTCGGACTGGCGCTGATAAATAAAGAATTTCTATTGTTCGTCAAGCAATGAGCTAGTTTCACACAATCAAAACGCAGCTAATCTTCTGCTAATTTACATTCATGGGAAGCCACATTCTCCCATATGTACCCACTGTTTAACGGTCACATACCTCCCCCCACCAAAAACGACAACCGCATGCGTTAAAACGATATATCGCATTTCCTGATAAGCAATATATGCGATTCTGTGATCGGGATACAAAAAAATTAAAAAAGACGGAGTTGGTTCGTGATAAATAAACGCTTCAAACTGAAAATGGGCTGAATGCTGAATGACTACTGTAGTGCATAGCACATGAGCCAATTGGCTGATGCATGCGATCGAGAGAAAGAGATGAGGACCGTAACAAATAATAAATAAAATTGACTAAAACCACGAAACGGTCAGTATCTAGAACAGTCCAGAAAGGAAGGTATTTTGAAAACAACAATACATATGCGAATACACCAGGGATGGCGACGCATCAAAACAAAAACGTACAAGTTCACAAAGAACTTATGATAACCAGTGTATTTTCCTATGAATTCAATACAAAATGCATCACGGTCATCACAAAACTCGACGAAATGAGTTGATTGCTGGCAAAATCGTCGGTAAATCTAGATCAACAGAGGTTCTGTTAGGGATACCATAACGAAAAGTCTGTTTTCACCTGAGGATAAGCATCTCAAGATGTATTGTCCAAGTGATGAGACATGCAAGTGGTCTAGAATGTGATCCTTGGATTAACTCTTTGAACATCACAAACACTAACCATTGCATATGAAATTATTATATGGACAATTTATTCACACGGTAACAAGTCGAATACACCAACAGAAGGGGTAATCAGAGGTCAATTGAGGAAATGCTTTCCCGGAGGAATTCTGTCTCCAGTCACGTGTTAACGTTTAGTCTGATGCTAAGGTCGGCGACCCCTGATCCAGTTGTTAGTGCGCAGATAATAACCTGCGATGACTACTGGATACTGCGGGCACCTCAGATAAAACCGCATAACTCATGACTTCAACATGTGGTGCCATGATTATCTTCGACCATCGTCTATACCGAACCACATTCCCGTTATACTCATTCTCGTTATGGGCATCACTGCAGTCCGATTCTTCCGCCTGTTTGGTCCTAGCCATTTACTGTTCAGTTTAATTCGGTTTTTACAACCACTAACTTGGGTTGTTTGTTCTTGCCTACCAATTTTGTTGTGGAACGAAATGAAACAGTTGAAAGCTATCAGCACTATCGAACAAAGAAACAGCAAACAAGTGAACCATATTTCGTTGGGGCAGAAGATATACTTTCAAGAAACACTCAGCAATCTCAGCCAGTGTTTCTAAACATCGAGTAGGTTGGTCGGAGGTTCTTAATCAGGAAGTCTGATGTGATCTATGTAATTCAGGGACGTGGTCAGAGTTTACACACCCCCATATCACATTTGGCTTTCTTCCATCTACTATCAAAAATTGTAAGAATTATATGAACAATGTATTCGACTCATTAACTCAGTAATATTCTCTCCACTTCTGGTTTTTACTTCGTTTCGATGTTTAAGACGCAATTTTATCCCATGATCAGTGTTCCATCTCTGAAGTTTCGGATAACGTTCTTTTGTTCTCTTAAATGTCTCAGTATAGTGAACATTATCGAGAATGAACCTACTGTCTAGTTGTGGAAATTGACAAATTAACCCGGCGACTTGAAATGGCGAATCATATAAGTTGCATGAGAGTACTGATTATATGATGAACACGTCGTGTAAATGAGGTGTGGGCTGAAAAGCCAGGAAGCACTGGACAGCCCTTTCTACCTGTTTAGGTTGCATCAGCAATGCGAATTCATAGACTCATGTGGGGATCGAGCCCGGGAATTCACAGATAGCAGGCAAGCGTGCTGTTCATTCGACCACCGAGCAGCTGATCGGACCGGTTTTCATTCTGCCTTTACACAAAACAGCTGTTTACTGCTTCCAAACTTTTCAGCTCATGCTTTTTTTACACATTCACAAATTCATTATTACATGAAGTTCGAATGAGACATTTGTAGTGCTAAGCGACGGAACAAGCAGCACGAACTAGCCAGTTAGTACTGGAGCCTAAGTACAAGATCAAAGGAGCTTACTTGTTTAGGCTTTATGTGAACCAGGATAAACGGGTGTTTTACCAAGCCATATTTACGTGCAATCAACCGGCAGAGCTAGTCCGGAGAGTCTAGTGATAAATGCGCAAAGAAGGCAGGAAGACACACATACATGAATGCTTTCATTGAGGTGAGAGAGTGAAGAGCTAATATCCTGGGTGTATAATCGGTTAGGCAAACCATCATAGGTAACTAGTCTACAAGAATCGGAGAAACATTTGAGTTAACCTGAGAAATACCGGATGTACAGTCACTAATTCAACTGGACGCCAACCGAATGAGTAACCGAGTAGAAGCAGCGAAAACTAGAACGTGGGAGTGCAATATAATTTGCAGTACAAAATAAACGAATTGGGTACTCGAAGCCTCACCTCACTCTGTCAAAAGCTCGGAGTGCGGTGCTTGGAGTAAAACTTCCACTCCGGTTTGAGAGCATGAGTAGTATAATAGTCTACAACACAGAAACGAACAAAGAACCAAACACTGACTTTACGTAACCAATCGTATTTATTTTGTCACTTTCATCCGCATTGTTATACGAGGATAGAAATTACGTGAATGGCTCACAACCCAAAACACAATGCAAGAATAATCGTAACACTGTGAGCGATGGTGAATAAACTCAGTGTCAGAAGTTTTCTTGACTCTGTTTGATAAAAGTCGGCTACTGTAGGAGTAAAACCGACCCTATTCATAGGAAGCTATCTTTGCTTGAGAGGGGATATATTCCGATAGCGTATTTAACAGACTTTGAATTTTATGATTACGATATGCGTATCATTATAGTTGCATTTTTCCATTGGCAAAAATTTTCCGAACGCTGCGAGTAAAAACCCACCGCCACTTGGGGTTCGGACCGCGGACGGCCACATCGTTGACACAGTACACCTGCACCACATACTCTCATATTTTTCATATTTACTTCCTTTTACTGAATACACAATGATGCAATTTTCAAGAAGAGGGAAAAAGCCAATCAAAAGGCTGCCATACAACACACAAATGAGGAAAGTCATGCGGTGGTAGTGGGATTCAAACACTCGTCCTCCGGGGTGATAATTTGGTGACGTTACCACTTCTGCCTTATAGTTTGATTACTCATCTGGCTGTGGGTTACCTTTTCTGTTTTATTAGTACTGTATGATTTTAGAACCACGATTCATACCATTGGCGATAAACATAGCTACTTTCTTAGGCTTTGTTTTGCTGCCCGAGGAGTGCTCTGCCCATATCGTGCGTATAGCTGCCGAAGAATTCCAATCCGCTGAGCGTGACAGCATAACCAGATTTAGTCAAGTTATCTGATGCACCCAACTTCATTTTGTACAACCACTGACCAAGCACATTCGTGCACCTGTTTTGGTTGCTGTTCTTTGGTTGATGGCCGCTAAGGGCGATCTAGTCGATTTGAGTCCAATGCAGTGAAGAGGTTAATGGTTTCCATTAAAGGCCGTGTCGTTTGTTGTGCGAGAAGTTGATGCTTGACAGAAATAGTCCGTGGTCAGGGCAAAGTCGGAGTAGGCGTTCTCCGTTGTCCGTCTCGTTGGTTGGAATTGCATGTGTTCCACCAAGAAGCATTTCTGAAACGTCCCGAAATTCCACTAGAGGAATGAAGTCTCCAGTGACTACGACGATATCCGTTGATCGAGTACTTTAAAGCAGTTGATAGAGATTCTTGTAGAAATCATCCTTCATTTCTGGCGAACTGCAAATAGTCGGCGCATACATGGATACGACGAATAATGATCGACGCTTCGTTCTGTAGCTGTTGACACGTGCAGAAACATCCAAACGTACAGTGCAAAGTCGGCTACTAACCGAAATCCGGTCAAGAAGCGAGTGATCAGCCTTATCATTCAGCACAATCCCGACATCAACAACGCCACGAGCGTAGGATGTTGAATCGCTTGACACACTGAGAGTGAAGTGTGAGGATGAGGATGAATATGGAAATCCCAAGGTGATTCTTGAAGTACGGTCATGTATGCGTGTTTCGGAGACACAGCATACATCTAAATTGAAAGCTTTAAGGGTTCTGGCTAAGGAAGCTTGTTGACCGCTCTGATAGAATGCGCAGACAATGGATGCGGCTAAGCAAAAAGGAGATTTTGGTTTCAAAAATCTGACAGCTCCTGGGTGATTAACCGTATTAGTGGAACGCTGAGCGATAGCCCATGGGTGGCGCATCTCCTAAGGGTTGGGTGATCAGAGGAAATGGGCAGATGAGAAAGGGAGTACCCAAGTACCCACGATAACTCACACCGAAGAAGGGGTTTTTCTTTGGGAACCCTAAGCAGAACGTTTAACTCAAAAGCCTGACCTAAAAGTTAGTAGGATGTAGATCCAATGCGGGAGGGTGACCGAAGCGTCCGTTTGGGAGCTTCTAGAAGCCTGTCACGCAAGATCTTTGAGTTTTGGTACAGTGTATTTTTAGCATTGATTATCGGTTGCTCTTCGAAATTGGCCTTTAGCCTCATGCAGCCAATCAGAAAAGTGGAACCTGGACTGGAAAGTATCCTGTTAGCTTGGGGCTTTCCAGCTTGGATGTGCAGTAGCTGTCCAATGAAATACGAAGACTTCTTCCATTGCCGAGAGGAAACCCTAGGTATCCCACTCCTAAGTCCATCTGACGGGTTTTTTCGACCGGTAAGCTGCCCCTCGCCGCATTTATTTGCTGAGGTGACCTCTCCAGAGGCGTGGGTGGATCGACACAAGAAGGCAGGAGGTGTCCAAAAGCTGGTTTTGTGAAAATGAGCTTTGTCTGGCCTCTACTCACTTACCTATCAAGCATGCTTGAATCTTTGGTTGCGAGGAGCCATACCATGCAGATCGCAGGGTCATGGATGCATGCAAGCCATCCCACCAGCTTCATGGTGCAGTCTCATTGTATTGGGAAACAACATATTTCTAAATTTAGGGTTTCAAAGGTTCTAGCTCAGTGGGATAATTGACAGAGATGGCAGGGTGTGCAGAGGTTGAACGTGGCTAAGTGAAAAGGGAATTTCGGCTTCAACAGTCTTATAACTTCTGACTGGTTGACCTTACTGGTAAAACGCTGATGCGTCATAATCGCCTGGAGATGCAATTTATCGACGTTTACAAACACGAAGCCCTTAACACCTCCCCCCCGACCTTTACCGTTAGCATTCAAAAAGCTCCTATTGAGAAATAACGAAGGTGACCATAGTGACAGAGTGATGATTTTATCTGCGAAGGTTCATCCACAAGATGCGTTGACGGTAGTGTGTTGGTAAACTCATCGATCCCAACTTGAAACGGATGTGTAGATGTCCTGCTACTTTCGGTCACGCATAACATAACAATCGGCACGGCAGTGGATTTTGAAAACAAAAGTTTGTCTGAATTCATTTGACATTTGCGTGATACATCATTCCGAATTTACACGACGGCTATCTATTGGAAAATAGTGGATATTTGTAGTAAACAGGCGGTATAGACCGCCATAGTTCAATCATATCACGATAGGTTGCGAATGACAAAAAATGTCAGGCAACACATCTGAATCAATGTAAGCTGCGATGAAAGCACCTTTGGGATCGGAATAGTCAATGAATTCAAATTTTATACGACGTACAGTTCAGGAGTGATCATCGAACAGAAAAATTTGCCTCAAAACTTACTTTTTCGGCTCAATGATTGGGTAAAATGTATCTTTCAATACACGCAAAGTGAAACCGAGCAGTATAGTTTCACCAGTAGGATATCGATTTCCAATTAAACCAATGTAAAGTGAAAACGGCATATTGTGGCTTGACATTGCTTGTTAGTACAAAACGGAACATGACTTTTCATCATGATATATTTATACTGAGAGACACTCCACAGATGATATTGATTTATAAGGCATCGTATAGTACACTGAAATATCCAATCACCTGTGTCATTTTGCAAATGCACATCAGTTAGGGGAGGACAACCGATGATTAGAAAACCTGATCAATGATCAATAGTATAGAAAGTCTAAATTGTTAGATGGTTAGAGTGTCCTGGGGCAACATTCAAAACCCTTCACTAGGCCTGTCTATTCATTTTCCTGCTATCATAAAAGCTCCGATAGAACGAAAGTAAACCCAGGAGAAGGATCATTGTTTACGAAATTGTGAACTGTGAGCACAAGCCAATGCTGGGAACTTTACAGTCCACTGTTTTTGGACCCATCAACACACGGCAATAAATGTTTACAGTGCCACAATTTTCTTGCTCGCTTGAGGTGAGAAATAAATGTGGTTTCATCCCTGGTTCAGTGAGTCCAGGCTTCCGACTCTGTTGAATATTTGCAGTTAAATCATTCGTAGGCAATGGCGTGGAATAAGTAGTATTTTTTGGCGTGGTCATCCTTTAGGCTTCATCTTTACGTACAATTCTCAGTTAATTTAGTTAGGCATACACGCAGAAAGCATGAGACTCCAGTTTTGTCCTTGTTAGAACTCATCAGAAGTCCACATTCCCAATTCCTTCGGAGATTTGAAGTAAAGACCCACAGCATAGGTGTGTCGTACCAATGTGCCAACCAGTCCGTATCCGAGCTTAACCGAATTACCATTTCACTTCTGTTCTAATGTTCAGTTGTCCCGACAGCACAAAAGACCCATACAATGCAATCTGTTAAATTCAACTGAAAGTCCTCGGAACTCTCAGGGTCTTCTATTCAGATTCTGGGAAAACAAAGTTGATTAAACAGCTAGGTAAGTAAGATTCAGTTCTCATTTGGCTCAGCTGCTATGATTGATGAACAGTGTTCTGAAGGATAGTCAATCAAAACAACAACTGCTCATTCTGTTTATCGTCCGCTGTTCACCTCTTTCGCTCTGAGTCAACGCACGAAAGTCTCGGTCGGCTTACTATTCAAGCAGTCATCGCAGTTTAACAGGAGATATGTGGAGCTCTATGTGCATGAACCAATACACTTTTACATGCTCGAAAAGCAGCAACATGCTTCACGTTGCAGATGGCATTGAAAGAAGACATTAGAGAACAAAAGCTGATCAGAAGTATCGTGTGCGCCTGGGGTATACACAAGTCAAAATAAATCATGTTTGTGTACACATCTGACACTCAGTTTAAGCGCGTAAAAGGTCAACTTCAGCTCTTTGTCCGTTAGACAAGAATTCAGTGAGATCCGTGAGGCCAATTTATCCCAGATTTAAAGTAGACGTAAGCCGCTTAGAAGAATGTAAGTTCAAAGGACGTTGCTTTGCAGTATTGAGCATTACAGAGTACAGAAGGTAAAATATGGATCAGTGAACACACATGACAAAATGGTGATGAGGCGGCGGCAAAGGTGTAATATATGACAAGGTATTAAAAGCCCAAAGACAATGTCTTTCGGTGAATTTGTATTGCTCTAATCCTTGCCCTCAGTGTGCCCTCAGTTAGTCATGAAAACAGATGAGTGATTTATTTTTTTAATCTGATAATGTCAGTTTAGTGCACTTCAAAGTACACAACTATTACAGTACAATGCAATTACGTTTTAACCTGGTGATCTTCATAGAATCATTCGGTTGGCATCTCTGGTGATAAATTTCAGTAAAATGAGACAACGACCTTCGGGGGAGGGTAAAACACTGCGCGATGACAAAAAATGAACGAAACCTAAAACGCATATGAGCACGGAAGCACGAACACGTTACTGATCATTGCGTTGTATATCATAGTAATTGTCTCACACATTAGAGTCACTGAATGCAAATAGATCATGCCAATACGATTGATTAATACTTAGATGTTTAGCTACAAAAGCGAATGTAATCGGCAATTCAGGATTTCACTGTTCTACCTCGCGAATATCACTTTTCTGAGTACACCGTATACCGGTTTCAGTGGTTTAAGAGTAACAAAAAGTTGAGCGACAAGCTGAAGAAGAACAATTTATTTGCTCTGTTTCGCTTAAGGAGTTTTAAAAGCGAAACACAATAGAGCGGGGCATGCTTTCATAATACCCTTTTGTTTTCTTTTCGTCACAAAGATGAATGAATAACCGAATGTTCTACAGACAAAACCGAACCTTTTCCTTTCATCTAGGACATTAAACAGCTTATTAGCGCAGGATCGGTTTTTGTCGAAACCCACACTGAGCTGGCGAAAGAATGTTAGACTTTTCTAAATGTTCAGTAGAGCAATATACAATTATCGAATAAATGCCTTGTTTTAACAAGGAGGGTTGCAGGTCGCAAGTAAACTTACCTTTGTGAAGGGGTTGAATAACGTAAATCACTCGTTTGTAGGAATGTTTTATGGATGAACAATGATTCAGAAATGTGATTCGATATAAATAAAATCAGATAAGAGTTGTGGGTTTATATTGCCCGCACCTGAACATGAATCCTTTAGCCGATACATTGGTTTTGCTTTGACGTTTTGAGTGACAAAACGTTACGGTGGTGAAGAATATGGAAGATGGTGCAACCGAAAAGAAGGCCGTAGACATTTGATACTTTGTGCATCAAAGCTCACTGGTCGCAGAAAAACCCACCACATGTGGTTAGCAGATCGTCGCTTATATGACAGCCTTTCCGGCTCGCTTTGAATCAGAACTAGGACAAGAACTAAACGCACCGCAGCGCGGTGGAGCAAACATACAATGAGCCCAATTAGATGAACAATCCACTGCGGAGCTTGGTTGTGGATCTGAAGCTGTAGCCCGTTCGAGGCATTGGATCTCTGATAAATCGGTGGAACTGATAGAGAAAAAGCTGCAAATCCCAACCACCCGAGATCAAAGCANNNNAGCAGGGGTAGGTGGCGTCTAAAACGCCAAATCACGGAGAGCCTCAATAAGGACCATGAAAATAGTGGGAAACAACAGCCAGTGAAATGGAATTAGCAGTTGCGTTAGGCAATAGTCGAAGACTGATACGCAACACGACAAGTGAACCCCAGTTAGTGAATCAATCCAAAAAGGACAAACAACTCGAAGTAGAGAACAACGGCTTGTACAGTGAGTGGAGTACTTCAACGAACAGTTCAAATGTCCAGTCGCTAACTAGACTATCTCGTCCGAAGTAGTTGAAGCTCCGCAGGCAGTGTCGTGTGATCTTCCTACTGAAGTAGATCTTTAATCCAAGTCCTGAAGTAAGGAGAAGGAAGGACCTGACAGGCTTCCTCCTACTTTTACAAGATGGGGAGGGGATATGATTTCGTACATTCCATCACTGATCTAATACGTAACATCTGGTCACAAGAGCGTATTCCATCATCTTGGACCGAGCCACTGGTGGTTCCACTTTTTAGGAAAGGATTGCGCAAACAACCGTGAAATAATTTTGATCCCAGTTGCCAATAACGCCTGAGCCTCCGTCATACTTCGACGGCAGATTGTGCTACATTTGGTTAGCCTTGTTTCGTCATACTGTTGGTCAGGTTGCTTTGTGAGCAATAAACGAATTTGCGTACAAAGCTGATCAGGACAGAGGAAATTAACAAGTAGCCATAACGAAGTTGGAGAGGTACTATCCCGTTGAATGGAAAAAACGTGCAAGCGCTCTGTTTTCGATCAGGAGATGCAGCAATCTAGTGAGTCCCTCTGTATTTTTGTCGTAGCCTTGAAGTGGAGTGCACATTCATACGATTTCTATGCTTGCTTACACACTACCCATTTTTGACGATATATATACTACCGGGAGTTGTCTGCTGCATGACACCTCACTGAAGTGGAGTTGGTTTCTGATTTTTAGTATTTTGAACTGGACGATGTGTCAAGTTACCAAACCACCTAGGGGCGATATCTTTAGAGAAGACTACAGTTTGGTTCAATCCTTGAATGTTTTCAGAAGCGAATCCTCACAGTGGTGGATGATTTAACGGATGTATTGTGCAAAGCAGATATACTACCTTTTATTGAGGATAAGGAAGGGCATCACAGACTATTTGAAGGCGTTATATAAAACTGTTTCCAAGGGGGAATTGAAGTGAAACCAGACAAAGTAATTTCTTGTCAGTCAGATGTCTAATCTAATGATAATGTGCTCCGAGTGGATGGATTCAACCGAATTCGGGGAAGTTAAAAGCGAGTGTAGAAATATATAAAATATTGCAGCGTTAATAAACAATGATAGTAATGGGAGCGTATCTTTGTGACCAGTGTTTATTATCCTCGGCATGTTATTGTATCCATCTCTCATGAATAGAGTTCACCTTAAGTGAAGACACGGAACGATGAGCATTTACTTTATTGTGGTATCACGTTTTGATTTATTTCAGGGCTTGTAAATGTAAAACAACGTACCGTTTGTGTTACATTTGAGATTTTAATAACAGAAGTATCGCATGTTATACGGAAATAATGAAGCTGTACGAGATGTGTCAAATGGTTTGACGATACGGGCAACATTCTTTCACCTTAGAATACTCCAATACGGTTTGATCTGTCTCGTCTACAGTGGTATGACTAAAGTTTGCGCGTCGAGGCCAAACCATTGCGGGTTTGGACTAAAGGAATGTGGGTCAAAGTTAAAGGATTGTTGGTTTTGGCTAAAGCTCGATAGGAAAAGGCGTAGTACAATGTCCAACGCCTAATAGAGAGAAACAGAGGTTATTTAAGGGTTACAAAAGAGAATGAAGAGGAAGGAACGGAAGAGAAAAACAGTCAGTCGCGATAAACATATAAGAAACACTATCAGAAACACAGATCATTTGTGCGGCAGAACAATCACCAATACGAACATGTAGAGATCAAATGAATCATTACGGATCGTAGACCAAAGGCGTTCAAAAGATGAATGTGTTATATAGTGCTTCCAGCATGATCCTTTGTTCTGCGGTATCAGGTTCGTTTTATGGTTTGGCAGTACGAAAGTTTTCTTTAGCTAATTGAACAACCTGTTTGCTTCATGTGACTACATCGACTTGTTTGTCAGCTGAAATGTATGCGGTGCGCAACCGAAGGCAATTATCTAACTCATGAGAGGGATTTCGCACGCGAATCTATACACCGAAAGGTAAAAAAGACAGATTGACAGTGAGCGGCAACTATATCCCACCGTCTCAACAATTCTGATGGTTTTCGTCGCGTCGGTCTTTTTAATCTAAGAATGATCCATGCAGCAATGAATATGCTCTGTTCAAAACTAATCTATCTGAAAGATACCCTCCCAAAGACGATCTTTTGATTGCAATTTGTTCAATAATTTGCGAACAGTAACTAACCATATTCACCCGAAAGACACTAACCGATGGAAGAAACGTATGGATGATAACAGATTTCAGTTTCAGCTTTACAACCATTAACCATGCTCTTTCGTGCGTCGGTTTTGGTTGCCCATTCGGATAAAAGAGCAACATCCACGGGTTCAAAGACTCTAAAATTTTGCGAATTTATGTGGGAAGGTCAACAAAACCTACCAGACATCTGTTTAATCCGTGTTGAAACTCATCAGCCGGACTCGAACCGCGAACCTCCGGAATTGGCAGTGGCAACCCTTCAATCTGAATTACACCCCTGATAGCTCACGCTTTCTCTGTGGGTGGCCACATGAAATAAGCAATACTAGCAAATGTTAAGCGTCTTGAACCTGATTCAACAATGACTCTACATGCCATCAGTGAAGATGGGGTATAGTCAACTCTGATAGAGTAGCGGTGTCAAAGAGAACTTTTTCATCCTATAAGAAACGACACAGAGCAGAGGCGTTCCTCGTTACTGAGAACTCTGAGTGAACCGATCAGACAGATCTGCCAAATCGAGCGGCTAGTGTAAATCCAGTTCTTCACAAATTGACATTATTCCACTCTTTGTCCTTTTCACATCCTCAAAATAAATGCAATAAATGCCCTCTAGCGGTTCCGACACATGCACCAGCAAATCCAAATACGCACACTCTTGAGCAAAACCAATCGTATTCTTGTGCCAGGATATTGCGGTTTTAATCTAATTGAAGCAAATGCCATCCAAGAGGTGGGAAGGTTGACAACATCAACTTGCGAGATTATGATCACCAAGGAGTGCGAAACTAATATGGCAACAAGAAAAATCGTTCAAACTTACACTGGTCTCGCCTGCGTTGACCAACAATTCGCCGCTCACATATTTCCATGTTGTTCGTAGCTCATTGTCCAGCTGTTCGATTTGCTTTCCGTTTCGTGAACGGCCTTGACGTCGATCCAATCTATCGAACCCAGGTCCAACCGCTTTTGCCCCGACCACCTGATCCAACTCGTCCAACAGGTGTGTGACCAGCGTTTCTCGGTGACTCAAATCCTGAGCGAAACGGTGCAGTACACCTAGCACATCTTGCTCCACGTCAGACTCGGTCCACGGGGTGTCGGCTTTTGTCACGTGAAACGTAAACTCAGTCAGCTTTGCGGTTACTTTTTGTAGTTCGTCCAGTTCGTAACGACTGCGTTCAACCAGATCTTTCAAATGTCCTCGAATCAAATGCAAACAGTGTAATTTGTGTCGAACTACTTCCACCAGATCATTCAATTCAGCCTGTGTCGTTTCCAGACCATGGATATTAGCCCCGACCTGGTGAACTTCATCGCACAGTTGTTGCAACCCAGGTTGGAGCCGATCGATTAAGTCCTGTTCCAGGGCAGCCAATTGACGTATCTGATCATCCAGTCCACCACGGTCCTTTGAGATATCCAAACTCACTCCCCACAGATCGGACTGTGGATTTTCCAGCATATTTGACACATTGGCTAAGCCCTGTTGCACCTGACTAAGCTGTGTGAACCAATCCACGTATTTAGTCTGGGCCTTTTCCAGTTGGTCAACCAATTGTTCACAATCAGACAAATCGCCCGCCCGTTGCTCACGTACCATTTGCAACCGGGTTTGGAATCTACTCAACATATTATGTGCTATACATGTGCAGTCGAGTGCGTGCGTTTGTACGCGTATGGTTGCGGGATGGGGCGAGAGCAAGCGACAGAGGAAAGCATTGAGGATACGTGAGCTATAGTAATTAACCGCAACTGTTTTCAATGTTCACGGTCAAATAGCGACTATATGCCGAAACCGTAAACCAAGTTTTGCAACGTGTATGCCAAGTGGGTTTGTTTTCAAAACACAATAAAAAAGAGAAAGTGTGTGCAACATACGTAACACAATTGTTTATCACATCATTGGAAATTAATCTCTCACCATACGTGAACATGGGATTTGAGGAAATAGAAGGCAAAAAAACAGAACGGCCCGATGCTCTTCATAATAGCTGCTCGATCACGTCTGTGTTTCGGAACAAGGGCAGCTGAAAACCATTAACGATCAACGCGGTTATTTTCAGACAGGAATAGTGGATC
>UZAN01044821.1:13883-34750 GCA_900618425.1 Echinostoma caproni
AAGCAGAAGACGGCATACGAGATCGGCGCAGTGGCGCATCAATCAGATCGTGTTCTTGACATATCGATTGATCGCTTGGACAAAACATTGGCTGACACGTTCTGTGATCATCCAATCAGGTTCAGCCTGCGTGGAGCGTTGCGAGCGTGTGTGTGGCCTGACTTGGAGGCGTGCGCGATCGGACGGGTTGCTTAAGCTCCGTCCTACCGCCCAGACCAAGGCAAGTGAAAGACGAAAATAATTATTTTGTAATATTGTTCTGCTTAAATTCTTTCAAAGAGCTCGTGTACTAAGCTACCGATTTCGCATTTTAATACAATTCTCATCGTTGACCGTTCAAAACACACAACTGTTATTCTCTTTGATGGAAAACATTGATTGATTGATCCGTAGCAGTATTGTATTTTAGAACAGATAGTTAGTTGAACCTGAATACCGCGAATTACCATGAATAGTTCAAATCTGTGAACAGCGGTTATCGATTTGTTATTAGAGATTAAGGTAATTTCGTTATTTGTAACAATGGTAAAATTATGATCATGATGTCCCCAAAAATTTAGGAATGGGTTTGGTATCACATCAATGTGCTCATAAATGCATCGATTGAAATCATATCCCGAAGGATATCTATGCGATCTACATCTAAAAGGTGTTGCTTCAAGTGTACTGAACACAAATCACATTTGGGAAGGAATCACAGGAATCACATATAAGCTTGAACCAATTAGATGGTCTCAGTCCGGTTTGCAAAACAAATGTCATATACGGATCAATCCCAAAACCACAATTAATGCAATCAGAAAAACGGTCAAACCAAACAACACTTTCTAACACACCGATTAGTTTGGATACAATATGGTGCTTGCAGCATTATCACCAGCGATGTTCAATGCTACATTTTGAGTTTCACTCATTCACGGATTTGGATGAGTCATTGTTTCTACAAGAATCATCAGTGTTATAAACAGAAAGCTCATCGGTTTCCTGTTTCACTGGGTCAGTAAGCCGCTGAGGTCCTGAGAATGCAAAGCGTATTTAGTAACGCAGTTGCTAGATCAAAAATAAAACGCAAGTGATCGCGTTTGCTGAATAATAGACCTCACGAAAGTAGGATAAGCCCGATGTCACTAATATTCAAGCATATTGGGAAATTTGCAAACGAATGTCTACACAAATGATTAGACACCTGGTTCAAGCATGAATGTAACACTGGGTGGAGAAAAAAGAAAAACCGTATTGCAGTAGGCCGATTCGCCAGGAAAATAAGGATTCTGACTGCTTTTGGTCATATAATGAATTAATAAATTGAATTGGAGAAAGTTTCCTTTTGATAAATATGTAATATAACACTCACTCAATTGTTGCTCATCATTCGGTACGACGGGTGTTGTATTGGCATATTCTAAAATGCAAAGCATAATACCAAATCACTCTCATTAATTAAACTTTGATTACGTGAGCCGATAAGTGAACTAACATATTCAATGAAACATGTTCACATCATTTCTGCACCATTTTGGAGACTTCTTCTCTGTGTTCCAGTTGGATACACGATACACGTATACATAACCAAAAGCTTTAGAATCCGTAAATTAGACAAATTTGAAGGCTGGACTAGAAATTAAATCACATGTGTGGATGTCAATTACCAACGGGGCAACAACACACTTCTAGTAAAAATCCTGATGTAACAGGAACATATCGCTCATGTGCTGCGGTTGCGAGATGCTTCAACTGTAGCTCTATTGTGTCGCAACCTATTTATGCATGTGCTTGAAATACGTCATCGTTTTCATATAGGGCAAATTTTGTAATGAACCGATTTGCGGCAAGCCTACTCACCGAACAGAGTTGCGAACAAGACCGCGACGATGAACAGATTTTGGCAAAACATGCGTAGTCTTATTTGCTTCTCCTTTACGAATCTATGACTGGAGATTGTCAGTGACTTTTTATTAAAATACGTTCTTCAAGGGAGTATTTATACATCAGTATTGTGAGACAAGTTACAGCGAACGCTTTGCACTCTCCACATTCCCTTTTGACCTCAACTCATGGAACTACCGCATACAATGTGTTAGTGCGCTTTCTGAAAGTGTGCTGATTGTGTGGTGTACAGCTGGCATAGATGTTACTAAGAGCATAGCTCACACAGCGTCTTTTCCATTCCCGTGCTTATAATGTGTACTATTGAGTGTATTTACCATGATCCTAATGATGATAATATTTCACGCGTGCATGCATTTATGAAATGTGGTGGTTTTTTCATTTATTCAACAAAATATACAGATATTCAAGGTCATTTTTTGCAATAAACCATTCTCTATCTGCGGTCAGGTATTCACTGTAGTGCACTTTCACCAGTCCATGGGCTTACCCATCCAACGATGAGTAGAAATAGGGCGCGGGATGAATCTGGCTGGATTTAGTCTTAGTTGGTGATGAGATGCACTACCACACTGTACACTATTAGAGTGCATGAAACATTTGAATTTTGGTTAGAATGTGTACGACGATGCGGTTATTCGCAACAACGTTTGGTTTGAATAACCCGGGGCGTGAGTTGTGAATAAAGTGCGAAATGAAATCATGCTTTGACCGTGGTGGAAAGTCTTAACTTCTGAAACATCTTATTTGCCTGACCACGTGATCATTGTCATCGTCAAATAAGTTTATTAGCACGGTGATATCGAGTAATTAATCCAAATTGATTCACCATTTTCCCCATTGCCACCAGTTAAACCATCAATGGCAAAGTGACCCATTCTGTCTACTTCTCTGTGGTAGTGTAGTAGTGCAATACAATCCTTACGATTTTTATGAAGCCCGTGTATACGCGTTACCCGAGCGCATGGAGGGAGGAGCTGAGCAAGAGTGGCACTGTTAATATGCCCATGCAGTTGACATCATTTACTCGCAATGGATTGCTCCACTCTAACTGTTTGTTGCATCCAGAAAATATCCGCTGCTTTTAGAAATCTCTTCTCGGATTTAAAATTGTTTACTCCTGATGACACCTTGAGATACTTTATCGGACCTTGAAATAACAGCCTTGTGTTTTTTTTCTAAGTTCCTCCAATGCCTTGAAGGATATTCTGAAATGAAAGTCGATATTTGTGTATCAGCAACACAGACTTTGTTAGCCAGATCTATCGTTACCGTTTTGCGTAACCTGACCCCCTCAGAACACCTTGGATTTAGTTCTGCATGTTCAACTTATGCTTTGATGTTGATGGTAGTGCTACAGAACACTTGAAACCAAGGGAGAATACCCCAATTCGTATTTTACTGATTCTTATATTCCATCGATTATTCATATACCTTTCCGTTTTCGATGGGAAGTCGTCAGGTTTAAATGCAGACACCGACAATTAGTGGAGTTTCTTTGCTGTTCTCGAAATGAACTTGCTTTTTAAAACATAGATAAAGTTGAGGTATTTTTCGTCATGCGTGATTTAATCTATCCAAAACAGTATCGATCTGCTGGTGCACAAACCGTGAATACGGCAAATGGAAGCTACAATGCGAGATTTTTTACCATTACACAAATTCCAGTGGTTTACCGGTAGTTTACCCGAATATCGCAGAAGGTACTGATTAGACTATTATTGAAAATGTAAAATGCTGTTGCCCAGTTAAGTTGCCCGTCATACACTGGATTTCAAGGAACGTAAAAAACTATGAAAAGCCCTTCGTGCATTTATCCGCCGTTCACTACGGTTCCCTGAGGCAGTTCCCATTCGACATTACAAACTCCACTTGTCCGAACAGATTAAATTGGTGGGGAGCTTTGCTATGCCCGCTTGCAGTGTGCACGATTTCCAATCGTATGTGCATTCCGGCTCGTTTCTGTGGCATTTGGTCTCCACATTTGTTGATTTTTCTTCCCTGTGCATGTTCGATTGTGCCCAAGCGCAATTTCTATTTATATGAATACGTAATAAAACACGGTGGGGTATGTCAGCACAAAGCTCAAACAACCCGTCAGACCAAGCAAGCATCCCAGTCAGGCCACACGCACGCTCGCAACGGTCCAGAGGAGCTGAGCCCGATATTGGATCGATTGAATCGATCAATCGATATGCCAAGGCGACAATTTGACTGGGACGTCCCGGGCAATCTTCTCGTATACATGGTTGTGCTATATTGTTTCGTATCGAAATCTAACTGAACGAATCCACACGGACTGTAGTCTCTAGCTCTGTTCTCTCTTCGGGTTATCGTGTGGGGTTAAGCAAGAGTCGCTCGTGTCATTTATACGACTAGTCAGTGTAATGGAAACGTACTACGGGCTATCACAACGCAGCGGAAAAAACGGATACGCGCGAAAGGATTTCCCTCGAATCGTACTCCCACAGTGCGAGATGACAGAAGGCTTTCGGGTGACGAACGACGAAGGAAGGCGGAGAACGGCGGTAGGGATGCGAAACGGGTTTCGCGAGGAAACACTGGCGGACAGGTGTTCCGTGATTCTAGGTTGAAATTAAACCTGCAAGCTAAAGCAAACAAAACCAGGTGTATTTTGCATCGGTTGGTGTCGATTATATTGTCGTCGAACAAACGCGGCTGGGTATCCGTTCTTCCTGAAGATGTCTTTGAGGTTGGTTAACTCCCCGTTCAGAAGCTGCGGACTACAAATTCCATTTGCTCTGTATTTTAGACAGTTCACGAAGTTCCGTTTCTATCTGAATGGGATGAAACTTCAAAAATGGGTGTACTACCCAACCCACGTGCACTTACGGTATACTTTTCTTTTCGATATGGCCATCCTCTGTACGACGAAGTCCAATGTCCAAGACGGCGAAACAGTTGCCCTTCCTAAAGTTCACTGTAAATCGTATAGCTGATTGAGCGTTGTTAAATACCTCAACTAACCTAATAATGTCCGTTCCGGAATCACAGGTGATGAACGTATCGTCCATACATCTTGTGTATAGATATAGCCTATCAATTGTGCTCCTCAATAGTCCATCTCCGAGCTTGGCTAAAAAATACATCCGCCAGGAGCGAGCCAAGCGGTGATCCCATTGCTACACCATCCTTCTGTCGATATTACTTTTGATTGTACAAAAACTGTACATTCCAAGTACACCTCTATATGCGTTTTTTAAGTTTCGTCACGGGAATTTCGATTTGAATATTATTTTCAATGATGAATGAACAAATATCGTCTCCCGTCTCCAGCAGTGGTACAATTGTAAACAAGAATTCGACATCAAGAGAGAGCATGGTCTCATGCGACCTGTCTTCATTTCAATAGAATGAAAAGAAATCTCTGAAAACGAGCTTTTTCGGCCGTCTGTGGTTTTGTTTGAAACCTTCTCTGTGGAACTATTTCGACAAAGGAAGGCAACCTTTTTTGCGGGGGCTTCAATGCATATTCAGTAGAGGTAAGCACAAAATTCGACACACGATTGTCTTCCTATTGATTAGCGACCTTCTGCTACATGAGCAACAGATACCTTCATGGTGTAATCTTGTTTTGATCCCCCTAATCAGCGTTAATCACCGCAACTTGGACTTGATATAGTTGTAAATTCCCCGAAGGAGAATGTGAATGCTTCAGCATTTGCAATTTGACTACTATGGATATTTCAGCGGTCTAAATATAATTGGCAGTATTTATCGGCCTCGCTACACTGAATATATAATGCCACGACAGAATATCGAAAGTGAACGAATATTTATTCAGTAACTGCTTGCTACTATTCTCTTTTTCTGTGTTTTTAACTGTACGCTTCTGTTTTGGTTTGACTGTATTACACTTTCATACGTTAAACTGTTCCACCACATTTGAAATTGGCCGTAGGCTGGCGTCAAGTGACCTAGACGTAAGTCTGTTTGAATTTATCGCTTATTGATTGATAACCTATTTCTGTAGAGCCGCGGTTTATGCATATTTGAAGTATCTCAGCCCTCATTGTCTTCTGTGTCTGTCCAGGCGGTGCGTGAGACTAGCCTTGACAACGTCCAGTTTACCGCCACCGCCGCCCATTTCTTCTACAATAGTGCATTTTGACAACATGCATCATCCTCAAAAAAGGCATTTGTCATTCATCAGAACATAGGTCGGCAAACAATCTCGTTTTCGGTGGGAATTCGAACGGCTAAATACAGTCTATTGAGTGACAAATATACACAACCTCAGTGAGTAGATGTTTTGGTTTCAGCTTTTGCAACCATTGGCAATGCGTCTGTCTTGATTTCTGCTTTTCAGTTGTTCAGTTGTATAACAGAGCAGAATGAAGATAGGAGTGTTGAGAGAAGAGTCAACGAGAAGATAGGAAATTCATATAGACTGGGATATATATGCCCAACAAATTACTTAGAGTCCTAGAACGTTGCCCAACAGAGCAGCCAACATCGCGTTTAGAAGAAACTAGCGATAAACAATGAACGCGAGTTATACACTGCGTTTGGAAAATGGGCAATAAGCATCACATGGCTGATTTTACTGGTTTGTTTTAATGCTCCAGGGTTGAATAGAAGAGCAACGAATTGTCATGACTTATCCATCACACATCACCATTATTCCTTCATATAAGCTGACCATAATTTGCGGAAGCAGTAGATCGTTTCATGTGTATGTTCTGCACAACTGGGTGCTGTGTCTGTGAGCCGCTGATAAGGAAAAGGTTCAGGCTTATTGCAGATGTCACTTGGAAATGTATTTCTAGAATCCTACAATTCTAGGAACGAGGCAATCGTGGGTCGAATAATGTGCATACGTCTACTAAATATTCTTTGAAGCAACCGGAATCGTGGATGACTGAGTAAGTGATGTAACATGGATGATAACTTGTCCGATGAAGTTGAGTAACCAGGAGAGAAGCAGTAGGTGACATGTGAAAAACTGTTATTTCTTTCATTTTATCCTTATACCATTTTTAAGCATCTTGTCACGTGTGTCCTTGAATGCCAGAAATATGTAAGCAATTGCATTTCGCTCAAAGGAATCGTTGTAACTCGAGGGGACCTCTGCCTGATTGGAATGTACTCAGTAGATTTCTAAGGCCCTAACTGAACCCACTGATGAATTGATTCATTTCAACATTATCGCCTGAGCATAGTGACCGATTTTCCGATTCATTTTGATCCCCATGAGTATTGAAGTATTTGGTTCAATTTCTCAGATGAATTCATCGTGTATATTGCAAATGAAGCGTGAAACTGAACAGCTAGGAAGCCCTGGACACCTGTTTCGACTTGGTTCGGTCTCATCGGCGAAATATGAATTAATCGAACAATCGAACCCGGGACCTCACAGGCAGAACGCAAGCATGCTACCCAATATGTCACCAAACGAAGTGATAAAATCACACATGACCGTAGCCACAACAGAGTTGTATTGAAAATCAAGTGAAAAGCTCGTCCGACGGATCAAAGAATTTGGGACGCGTTAAATGCTGCATTTCCGTTTGTCCGCCATTCCCAAATCGGAACAATGTGACATGAGATACATAGATTTATTAGAAAAGTAGCCAATATTCAGACTGATATAAGTTCAACCACAAATGTGTATCATATTGCTTCATAACTTAACATAGGGTATCAGGGTCAACACTGCAATGTCGTCAAAATAAGGCGTCTGAATTCAAAACGCACGGATATATCACATGTGCAAAGTGAATCTATCTGTCCACTGAAGATAGATATGGAGAGATATGGAGCACAGGAAAACCAAATAATAAATACACTAATGTTCTCCGTTTTCATTGTTTGCTTGGTCATAGCATTAGATCCAATCATTCATCGTTTAATAAAACAGATCAGAGTGATGTGCTGTTTATCTGGAATTGATGAATTGCTCTTGTGATATATCGATTCGGGGTGTTTTATTCTATGAAGGCAAATTTTCCATTGCTAAAAGATTTATTTACTAAGGAGCAAAGACGCTCATCTTCCAACACATTTGACCTATGTACGATATGACTCGCATCGGGAAAATCAAACTTGTTTGTTTTGTTACTTACAGAGAATGTACATTCTCAAACGGCTAGGAATTCAAAAATCATGGAGTTATGTGAGTATCTATTTTTTCATGAATGAATACTATGTACCTTTGTATTTATTTAGAACTTTGCGCACACAAATACCCGCCTGTCATAAAGGGATTACACTTGGTCCTATACAAATAAACATGGTTTTAATTTGGCGAATTGTTTCTAAAGACTTGCCCGGATATTCATCGATTCCCGCAACTATGAAATGTGAGAATACTAGCAAGTTAAGGAACGTTGGATTACTGTAAATGTTATTGAGGCGTTGGACGAAATGAAACGCGACAAGCGATGAAGTATGAGAGAGAAATTAGAATTGGTCGTTAGGTTGCGTATGAGTGGAATAATGAAAAATATTCGGTGTCAGCTTGCTATTTTCGTACAAATACGGATCACATAGTTTTAAAGGTAGATTGACAAAGAACCTTAAATAACATGGACAGAATAAATCTGATGGTTCACAATTACATATTCTGTTACTTTGAGATTCCACTTTGTTAGAGCAATGCGACCGAAATGTTTAAGTGACATACTGCATTTAGAAGTCAAGTCAGGTCAGCGTCAAGTCAATGAATCACATTATACCCCTCGAAGGGTTGATATTCAGCATCCAAACAATCACAACAAGTCAATCTCTAGAATAAATGGAAATGTAATGAAATACAGCAATTAAAAGAAGTGAAAGACACGGCAACACCAAAAATCAATGGCATACTAGAGTGTTTATGATCAGTCTAGTTCGGTATTTTGCGCAGATTTTCTGCAACTAGTTTATGGTTTGAAAGGAATTCTGGTGAGATGCGGTACTATAGAGCACCTGTAAGCTTCAGTACGTGTCTTTACAAGTTTATGACTGGAGCGTATAGTTGATTGAGAAGGGCACTGAATACGAGCATAATAAAGGAGATGGGAAATACCGGATAAAGCCTTACTGAACAATGTTTCACAGGACTTGATTTTGCGTGCCACTGCAGGTGGTACAAGATGTTCCGCGCGTTATAAGATTACATACCAACAGAAACTTGAGGGATCGGGAAATGAGTTTGAGGTCCTTGTTAAAAAGACTGGGGAAGATAATAGGTGACCCAGAAAGCCAGTATGGAAAATCGCAAGTAAAACAATGCATCTTATGGGATGACTTGAGATGGAAAGCGATTTAGGACGTGAAATAAAGCGTAAGGCTCCTAACCTCCAGAAAATCGTCGTTGATGTGGTCACATAAGATTGTGGTTGAAAATAACGGCAAGGCACTTGACAGGCGGTTGTAGATCTATCTGTCCGCTGAAGATAGATAAAGACGGACTGCCATTTTACAGTGCATCATATTTTTGAGCTTACAAAAGGGAAAAAATACTTTATTACATCTGTCGGGGTTCAAACGGAGTTGATTTGTTGAGACCACCGAACTATTGCGCACATGTAGTTTGAGGGGTTCAGTGTTTAATGTGCAGTCTCTACTTCTCATATCCACAGCAGTGTTCTTTGCTCTCGTTTTCTTCTCAGATGGTAGCTAAATACATTTCCATGAATTTCTGCTTCAGTGAATAATTTGGACTTCTCGGGAATACGACCAGAGAGGTCCTTTCAATCGTTTTTGATCATTCTGATTATTCTGTAATTGCACAAGGAGTTACGGGTCCGTGACCGTGTTCTTTGCATCTGGTTCAAGAGTTTTGGCCGAAAGAAGCAATGCGTTTAATTGGAGATGAAATGAATTTCCAGAGGATTGCAAATATCAAAGATTTGTTTGATGGCATCTGGTTTTAAGAGCATTAAACAAAGAAATCAGCGTGTTGCGCCTTTTCTGTGTGAGTTTCCAATGCGTTATGAGTATGAGTGGATCAGTCCAGAACAAATTACCAACGCTACTCACAAGTAACTTTGAGTTAACTGTGGAATACGAAATTAATTAGGAAAATGATTTTGGCAAACCAAAGCTTCAATTTGAATTCATTGAATGAGGATTGCAGAGCTGTAATTAGTTTAAACAAATTATAATCCGGTTGCGAATAAATTCAGACGCATCGAACATGGGGATACGATATTTCTTGTAACATTCTAAATAAATGGCACGCTTCAACTGAATGCCATACTTCTTTGGTCGTATCCCAAAAGAGAACCTTATCCCACTATTCAATCCTACATGAGATAGTATATTTCCACGATAAGCGCCTGGTAAGTTGAACTTTTCAGAAGGAAAGAAAACACAGACGATAGACAGGAATGCATATTTTTAGAAACACGTTTGGAATCGCTCCTGTATTTCCTTGTTGTCGTTATAACGTTTTAAAATGAAACCGGAAGTTTGTGTTTTGTGAACATAATATCATCGGATTGAACCAAATCAGACCGGATTGATAACTATTGGTAGTTGACAACAATCTAATAATTGACGGTAATTTGCATTTCTCATTCTTTATTCTTCGAATCTGATTCCTAATGACAATTTACGAACATATATGATAGCTCTCGTACAGTTAACATGGGATGTATCACAATGCATTTTCTCTTTGAACTACCTTTCGTAATGCTCACTGTTCAAATCGTTCGTCGGTGAATGAAGTAAATCAAATAGGCAATACGATAAGATTCTTGTTCATTTTTTAAATACCTTTCTGCATCGAAAGAGCAGAAACGTACGTTGATGACATTTTTCACTTCATGGAGGCCGCTCACAATTTGCGTGCTCTTCCAAAACAGAATGTCGGATTTTTAAGCGCAATAAATGTAAATCAGTTTTACTGATATAAATCCGAATTCCTTTGATCTGCCTGTTCGATTGAAAAGTTTATAAGCGTTTGAAAAGGACAGCTAGTCAGAATGTTTCGGTCTTGAAATCATTGGTCTATATATATACCTGTGTCGTTGTGAGTGTGCAACAGGTTGATAAACTTGCTCTGATGAGTGTCGTCCCGAAATTGAAGCATTGTGTACAGTCTCCATTCTGATTATCTCATCGAACGAACGGCACCAACCAGATTATCCCCAGATGACGTAGTGCAAAACAACATTGTAATTTGAAAAACATTCGTTAGAAAACTGATTCGGAAACATTCTCAGTCGAACAGATACGTGAACGTTATGTAACATTTGCAATATTACTGAAAAAAGAACTTTACTTTTCCATTGACTCTTCTGACTGACATTGTAGAGTTCCTTGATCACCTATGTAAGTTGATGAGTGTTTCTTCTATGTGATGCTGCCACAAGTATACTTCACCCAATTGACTACTACCCATCCTTATCGGTGCATGAATAACATTGCGTATGCAATAACGTGAGCTTTATGGACTAATCTGCACAGTCCCGCGCGTCTTTTCATTCATTCAGTTAGTCAGTCGCGAATTACTTTCTTTAACCGTATGAGTGGATTTGCAGCTCCACGCACACAAAGATTCGATCATTTATCGTCTTCGTAAATTAAAGAGTAGGAGCAAACTTGATGATACGAGAATGGATCAAAACCAGCTTATTCATTATATATTTTTTTATGAAATTGAAAACCATTTACACGTGGCTTGCAAAACGCCATCTCTGACCGATGGCTTCTGCGTTATAAAGCTGGAAAGATGTAGATAACAGGCAAAAGGTAGGCAGCGGTCGGAGTGTAAGCATATTGTTTAAATTCTGTGTGTGGTACTGGATCCAGGATATCTGACAGACTATTGGTGCAAAATGTATTTGCAAGAGGCAACATATTTGTCAGTGATACAGTTTAGCAAGTGTAAATAGGCAATACCACTTGGGCGTGAATCCATGTTAAGATAACGATGTAGGATTGAGTAGACAGTAGAAACGAGAAGCAGTAAAGAAAATGACCAACAATAAAAAGAATATAGAAAATGGTTGAAAAAATACGGTCGAATCTTACAAAAGCCGTACGAGGAATAACCAGAGTTGTTGCACATTGGGAAAAGTGCAGTTGAAATACAAAGTCAACTTGAGGACCTGGTAGAAAGCAAAGCCAAATTATTATAAACAACGTACTGAGGGAGAATTCTGGTTGCTAGCATACAGTATAGAACAAGCTATTTTAAACCGATATGGGCTTTCGTTTTTGACCAGTGATTAGTTGCCATCTGAACATTTTATTAGTTTAATTGATTAGTAGGAATACGAAGATCACAAGCTTAAGGTAGACAAATTGACTTGAAGCGGTGAGATGCAGAAAGCATTTTGCAATTTGAAAGAATTAATACCACCATCATCATAAGTACTAAGAAAATATTCTTGGTTCCGAGTGTAGAAATAGAAAAGAATAGGAGACAGCCTTCCTCCTTGAATCACCTCGTGGTTGACAGTTACAGAGACAGAAACGTTTCCAGAAAACTTGCTTACATGTGTTCCACCAGTAGAAGAATCCGTGAGTAAAGACCAGTTAATAGTGGACAATCGAGCATCCTGAAATAAAGCCAAAAGCCTGTCCATGTCAATTAAATTAAAGGCAATAATGTTTTGAGGAAACAGAAACGAATTACTGCGCCATGCCTGCCTAGGGATTGCAACACAAAATGTACCTGTTGAACAAAAGCGTCTAAATTGGATTGTTGTTTGTATTGTTTGTGATCTGGTCGTGCACGATAGCACCCAAGCTGTTAAGCGAATCCGAACTGAAGGGAAACATAGAGGTGATGAAACAGTTCGATTGCGGTAATTAAAATCAATGCGTGATATGGACAATATTAAATTATTCACTTGTGCACAATGTAGCATAAGGGAATTTCTAAGGAGCCGCTGGTGACTTTGAGTACAGAATATTTAGCACGCTATTAGGTATCATTTGATCTCAAGTGCAGCATAAATGTCTAAAAGTATCCCATAAAGTTAAACGTCATTGATTCCTGTTTCCCGTATCTACATGTTATTCATCTAGAAATTACACAATTAAAAACACAACGGTTTTAGAGGAGACCACAATTTAAATGAAATCAGAGGAAAATTGGAGAAATAAGTGAAATGTGGAACCTTCATAATAAACTACTACTCACAGTTACTTGTGAGTAGTGTGTGTGAGATGATCGACATTGATTGATTTGACTGACTATCCTTCGGACTTCACCTTCACACAATCCTCGTTCATCGATTTAACCATACAGCCGGACGCACTAGACTAGGGTTTCGCTGTTATTAGACCTCATCCGTGGTGCATATCCACCCTCCTATCCGGGATTTCAATTCCAGATACATCGCATGGATGGCGTGTGCGTTACCACTCTGCCAACCAGCTCATGCCCTGACTGAACCAAATTGCCAATTCAAGTTAGTTCAGGTGTTGACTTCAATGATAGACAGTCAGTTCATTTGACCGATAGCAACGAAGGGAGACACAGGTACAAACTTTTAATTCAATCGAAAGCCCCCACCAAGTGGATATGCATTACTAAGGAGTTCTAAAATGAGCGAAACTCGAGTCCGGTGCTTTCGACTGTCCGGTTAAATCGGTGAAATGAAGATTGTGCGTGAAGGTGAAGTTTGAAAGATAGTCACTCAAATCAATCAATTTGGAACCTTGTTCGAAAGTGCTACACTTGATGACTGCAAGAGAAAAGTTACCGTTTTCGCACTCAGAAATGCTGCTTGATAAATAGCTTTGGTAAATGTCAGGGTGCTCTCCGCTGCGTTTCTTTCACTGTCTCACTTGATCCAGTGCCCATTATGCCTCGATTTGGCTGCTCCTCGTGAAGCACATGACTGAAGACCCGGTTGCATTCTGAGTTGTCACGCTCACTCTAAATTGAATTTTCAGAAGTTGTTCTATTCTGCACTGATATAATGTTCATATGCATGTGAGTAACTCTGAGCCATTCAATTCGTCTTCTATTCGTCTGCCAGTAGTAATTTCACATCTCACTATCACTGCATCACTGAACGCTAATCTCGTGCAACCGTTTTCCTTGTTTTTCGCGCTGACCACAATGGAATTTCGCAGAAGTTCCGTATGATTGTCTTTTCAAGTGGTACACCCTTTTAGCCTTCGTTCCTTCTTTCTCTCCAAACGAAATAGCATCATACAGACACCGGGGTAAAACATGGAAACTGCATCAAAAGTATTCACTCACGCTCGTTTGCGT
The DNA here is from genome assembly GCA_900618425.1 of Echinostoma caproni. NCBI lineage: Eukaryota > Metazoa > Platyhelminthes > Trematoda > Plagiorchiida > Echinostomatidae > Echinostoma > Echinostoma caproni. Next base: position 27,955 of record UZAN01044821.1, read on the forward strand.
TGCTATCCTTTGCCGGTTCACGCGATGTATTTCTGGGCGTTCCGGGTTTCTTCGACCTTACAAAAGGTCTCACTAGAAGAGGAAATAAACTTTCATCGTATCACATATTCCCATTGTTGCTCCTAATTATACAGTTTGCCTTCATAATTATTGTCTCTTGATGCCACAAACCTTTTGCGTTATGATAGATTAAGATCAGAATCATTTGAGATGAAAACCTGAAATGATGGAATGATATAGGAGGGTGCATAAGCGAGTCCAGCTTCACACCCATTTTAAGTTTGAGAATAGGTTGAAGATGCTTCGGCCTCAAGTCAGCATCGCTCTCCGAGATTCATATTCCGGACAACCCGACATGCACTACAGAGATGTTATCCTCAATTCCGCCGAGAAAACATGCGTTGAGTAGCCCACAAATAGCAGCGTTCAGTACAATCTCCATTCGTATTATTGCCGTGCTGATCAAATTGGCAAATTCAGGTAGTGGACAGACTGAAAAAATATCATCATATGGTACCAATGCATAGGAGCGCCGACAGAGTGTTCCAGAACTGACGTCTCCTTCGTTCTGCTGCACTTATGCAAACCGTGGTGAATGGGTGAGAATATTTCTAGTCACTCTGACTGCAACGGATGCATTTCATTGCACGCGCTTCGAGGTGAATGTGGATTTTAAATTGTGAAAGGAACTACCGTGGAATCGGTTTTCAAATTGCATTGCACTTAAAGATACGGTATGTTGCCATCTGAAATCGGATGATTAGTTTTGCTAAACATTGTGCACACAAGTGTCTCGCTATTCACGGAATTGTTTAATTCTGAGTTAAATTGTCCCATTGATATTTCACTTAATTTGCACAGATCACACTTCCTACAGATTGAATCAGAATGCAACTCAACCCGTTCAGCATATCACGTGAAAATGAAACAAAACTTATCAAAGCATATGTAACGCTCTAAATTGTCGAGAGAGAGAGAAAATGTTTGATAGAGAAAGAAGCACAGTATTTTGTAACATTGCATTAGATTCTATCAATGTTTGTTTATTAATTCGACGATAGTGCTTATGTGAGAGCGATTTGCTGCATTAGACAGGTTGCATACAGGATTGCCATGCAAGAGGAATTTCACTGTATTTTGAACAATGCGAAAGTGGATTGTAATGATGTGAATGACTGTACAACGTTTACTGTCTGGTTCGGTTTCATCAGCCGTGTGGAATCTAGTGATCGAACTGAAACTGGGACTTTGCAGACATAACGCAACCATGTTAACACTCTTAACATTGAATATTTATTTGGACCTATTTTGTTTTCTCTATGCACAAACTTCCTAATTCACCTTAATCTGAATATATTTTGTCAGAAAATTTCCTACTTTCGTTTGATACCAACAAGGAATCAGTAAAACCTAAATTGAGACAACTCACTCCGCAGTCTCCTCGTAGCTGGAGATAGAGATTGCGTTTCGCGTTGATTAGTGAAACTGTTTTGCAGGTGCAATTAGGGAATACTCTTTGAACTCCAATAATAACTCGTAGTGCTTCTCATTGAAACTTGAAGAAAATTATTCGGATAAACGTCAACACACGCTTTTCCAAAGTACTTTCTGTTAATGGAATACAAATACGGTTATAAGGAAGCTTTCAAATCAAGTTCATATGCTTCGATAGATAACCTATTTGTTTCTAGGTGACAGTTGAATGATGGCACGTGAATTTGTGTTACCAAACGATTGGGTCTTTCAACTGTTTAAGTTTTATCCAATGGCATTATTTCGGGGTTACAGATACTTATACTTGTCTACATGCTGCGTTCTAACAAATGCTCTAATTCGCTTGTCTATTTCCGGGAAAGATAGAAGATACAAAGCCTAAATCTGATTCGGGTATTTCATTGATATTCGTGAATGCTTTTAGTTCATTTCCATAAATACTGCAAAATATTGATTATGAAATCGCTCTCTCCGCGCACCGTAGTTTTACTAGCCTCATGAATTCGTGCTTCCTGAAGATAACGCTTCAATTGAGAGACCACAGTCGTATGAAAACAGTAAGTCATTTTATAGGTATAAATTGGAAACTGTGACAGAAATTGTACTTTCAGGATTCCATTTTCCCTCCCATAAATCCTCCTTTCAGATGCCGGTCGTCAGTTCACAAGAACCACCAGAAGTGAACTAATGGAGACAGGCATTTGGATTGTCCGATTCGATAATCAATGTTCTCTTCAAAATTGTGTTGTCTGTAGACGAAGTTATCTTCTCTTCAAAATTGTGTTGTCTGTAGACGAAGTTATCATAATGAGATCATGGTGTACAAACGAATAAATAAATACTACTAACAAACATCGAGAAAAGTTCAAAGCTGGATTCGGCATAGGAACTCCAAAACATTTTCAGTTTACATGAACACAAAATTATTTCGCGATCAAATAAATATCAAATAGTTAGCAGCAGGTATATGCATATGCATAGCTTTGAAAAACCAGGAAAATCTAGCTTTTGCTCAAAAACAGTCGATAGATGTTTGGATATGGTCACACTTTGTTATAGGATGGAAATGTTACGAACTGGTTGGCAAACGATGAAAATTGTTAATTAATGATTGTTAATTAAAATAAATGTCATTCATCGTGAGTAGAGCCCCGCATGAACTTGAGAAAATTTCGCACCGTACAATTGAAAACGCAGTGTGTTGGCACACCGGTCCGGGTGACACTGGTAGTGACAATTCCTTACGCTCTGTGCACTGTTGGATTTCCACAAACCGGATCGGTTTGACATCAACCGTGGAAGTGAAACCTACTCGGTCGATTCATGTGAGGACTCAGTGTTTTGGGGATTGCCCAAAACAATTATCGTGGCATCTTTGTATCTACTATAGACCAGGTATTACAGCGCGACAATTCTGATACTTCCATTCTCAGAAGTCGGGGAGTAGTCTGCTATTATCACCCTACATGACGAGCGCTAGAAGTAGGCGGTGATTGCGGTGGAATGTGAGACTCTGTCTACGGTGAACCGAACGAATGCCGGTTGTGGTATGCACTCGTTATGAGGCATTACTCACCGGATTACCGCATGCTTTTCTACAATACCAAACGGATTTAACCAACTCAATGGAAAAGCAAGCTCACTGGACATTCTCGTCGTCATCGGGAAATTTATTTTTACGTCGCGTGTTTCTGAAAGTTAATAAATTTTCTAGCAGGCATATTGCACCTCTGTAGCCATTCGCCATCAGTACATATTGGATTTCCTATAATTCTCGCATGTGGAACTGTAAACTAGTTGTCTGCAAATTTGTCGGGGCTCAAAGAGAACAGACTGAATTGACATTGCAACACATGTAATGTGTTCGTCTTCAATCGATGGGCAGAACATTTAGGCTCAGTTCAGCTGGCTCTCATCAGCACAAGACCTCCCTACACCCGATTCAACTGTGTAAATACTGCCAGTTGACATCAGTCCGTCATTTGATACAGAGGTTACCCGAGAAATAAGCTATCTCAAAAGGTATAAGGCTTCCGGCCCCGACGGGTTGTCCCCATCGGTTTTTAAGGATGGAGGTCTAGCCTTTGTTTTGGAGTTAACAAAACTCCTGGGTCCAGTGTGTGAAAAGTAACAGATTCCAACTGAATGGTGTGAATCGCTGATAATACCGATTAACAAGAAGGGCGACAGGTCCTGTTGTGAAAACCACAGAGGAATTAGTTTAATTAACATGGCCTCTAAACTTCTCGCCGGGATCATACTACATCGATTGTCTGCCGCTCGTGAAGTGTGCACACGTAAGAACCAGGCTAGTTTTAGACCTGGTCGAGGTTGTATCGACCACATCTTTACTCTTCGTCAAATCCCAGAACACAGACACTCGTTTCGTAGACCAACAATTTCCATCTTTCTAGACCTGTAAGCGGCTTTCGACTCAGTCGACCGCCCTAAACTCTGGTGCTGCCTTTCCCTGAAGGGTGTGTCCGAGAAGTTTATTTCAACATTACAATTCCTCTCCTCAATCGCAATGCTCCACATCAAAAGTGTTGACTTCCAACGCAAAGATCAAAGATGAACATCAGAAGGAAGCACAGCTGATGAATTCCTTTAATGAGAAATTACGGATTTATTGCTCTTGTTCGTATTTTAAATGTTGAATATATTGAGCATGTTTTGATTGATGAAGACCGATGATAGTGAAATGAATCACCGGTGTTGGTGTCCGTGAGGCCGCATGGAATTACCGACATCATTTTTCATGACCATTTCACGTAAAAGATATTTGCTTATTTTGTGCAACAATATTCCACTGCCATAAAGGCAAAAATTGTTGTCCATTTGTGCCCTTGTCGAATTCACTGGACGAACTGCTCATGTGTTTCTTGTCGGTTCGAATCTCACGCTGTGAGTTGAGAATTCCTCGCTTGAAATCAGACTTCTTACCAGCCCCAATGCATAACAAAACACATTCCTTCCATTAGTTATACAGACCACATTGGCTAAATGATTGAAGGGAAATAAGATAGATTACGACGCGAAATTGAATCCAAGAAATTCCATTGATCAATCAATGGGACAGTGAGAGGTTAGATTATTATGTAGATATATATGGTTGCGTAAAATGAAGTAATAAGTTACGGTCTAGTAGTTTGCAGTTCACTCATTCACCGTTTGAAAACACAGTTCTTTGATTGATCAATTGAAAGAGATTACAGTGATGATAACGGTGTTTGTAATCTCAAAAACCACGCCATGTGAGGTGAAATGCGGCTGGTTACAAATTTTCGAAAGTGGCCCCAACCTGATATCCTTACAAAGAAGGATAACCATAGTGATCAGAAATATGATCGGATGTATTGCATTTCGCATTTTCTCAACGAGCCGATATGAGATGTATCGGGCAGCATAAGTGCAGCCGATATTTGGAATTCGACCATCATCCTCATTCGACTGCTACAACGAGAGGTATTTCCGGAGGAAGTTTCCATACTAGAGAGTGAAGCTGCAACGAAGGCCAGGAGCCACATGACGCTGAAGTCAAGCCGATTATGAAAATTAGCTCCTTTTCTAAACGATGGAACTATTAGAGTCGGTGGTCGATTAACATACCAATTCCAATTAGTGTGAAACAACGGATCTTGATGCCCGGTAAACATTACGTGACACGTTTGCCAATATTCCACTACCACATAATGAACGGTTACGTAGGAGTTCAACATACCTTGGCTGAACTTCAAAGGACGTACTGGATAATCGGTGGAATCGGAGCCGTCAAAACGGTACCGAACCGCTGCGCGTCGTGTCGCATTCGCGATGCTCGGCCCATGCAACAATTGATGGCACCAGTTATTCCGGATCAATATGCTATCTACCAACAGGCGTTCAGCACGTGTGTCGACTACTTTGGACCAATCATAGGTGCGCGTGGGCGTTTACGTGAACGTAGGTACGGCTGTCTGTTCACTGGCCTGACAACAAGAGCAGTACAGATTGAGATGTCCCCAACACTGGATAAGGACTCCTTCCTATGTGCGTTCACCCGTTTTGCTGCCCGGCCTGGTTGGCCGTCGACGGTGTAAAGTGACAAAGGCCAAAACTTTCACGGAGCAGAGACTGAACTGAAACCTCTAGGGAACGGATTGAATCAGCAAAGGCTTACCGAACGAGCTAGCAACGAGGAGTGGGACTGGATATTCAATACACCATGTCCAAGTCATCGTGGGGGCTTGTGGGAGCGGCTGATTAGGTCTATTCGAGCGTTGTAAAGTGGTATACTGAATAATCAGGCGGTGACTGATGTCGTTTTATTAATGATCCATTTCGAAGTAGAAGGGATATTGAACTACCGACCGCTGACTCCTGTCCCAGATTTACCGGATCCGTTTGTCACCATATCCACCCAGGAACTGCTAACGATGTGTACCAACCAGCCACCAAAGGATGCAAAAATAAACCTACCTCTGAGACTGAGTAGACGTTGGCGACAGGTTAAGCACTTAAGCGGAAAACTTTGGAAAAAATGGATATGCAGCTATCTAACTACACTGCAGAGGCGACCAAAATGGTTTGATAAGTGCAGGAACCTAAGGAAGGGCGAATTAGTTTTAGTTTGTGATACACGCATCTTAATGGGTCTGTGGCCCAAAGGTATCCCGGACGAATTTGTCACCAGTGCAGACGGATGTGTTCGCCAGGTTTACGTGAGAACCTGCAAAGGAATACTGAGAAGAGATATTCGGCAGCTGTGTCTTCGAGAAGGAAAACTGGAGGACGAACTATAGCAAACATTTCAAGGAAAGAAATCAAGTGCCGGGGGAGCGTAAAAGATTTGAGAATCATTTATTATCCAAACTTTAACTTTTATCCAGTTTTGCTCCACACCATATCCTAAACGGTTGCGCTCTATACGAGACCTAAGATTTCTGTTTAATTGCATTACTGCCCTTTAAAATTGTTGATTTTCCATTCTGACGTTGACGCGCTAGTTTACATCGACGTCGTGTCAATCTAGTCGTGAGTGCCTATCTTTTATATATTTGATACCGTAATTATTCATAGAACCACATTCAATATTATTACTGCTGCCCAAAGCCATTTATTCTGCCCAGACCGTGCGTTTAGTCTAGATTTACAGGATCGCTGTTTACCGCTAGCTGCCGTCGTTAGACATAGCTGATTCGTTCTACCTTACGCGTTGTTCTCCTGCTGTTAGCTGTGTATTGTTCGTAGAGTCCTTAAGCGCAATTCGAATTTCGTTGTACGTTATATCTGTTATCGTTCCCGTAGCACTCCCCATGCACAA
>UZAN01044822.1:2109-14053 GCA_900618425.1 Echinostoma caproni
CATTTGTATTCGGGTTCGTAAGCTATCATTCTACGCCTTTAGGCTTAAAAAGCTCAGCGTCCCCTTAAACGTAATTCTTAAATTTGTGACTGCATGCATTCTTCTCCATTGGTTGCACTGTTCCCCCGCATATTTTCCTGGTCTGAAGGAGAAAGACTTTATTCTCTTTTCCAGATCTCTTAAACTTCTTTCTCGTTACAGCGGCATTTCAAAGACCGTTTTGGTTGACTTTATTGTGAGCAAGCATTTTGATTCATGCGATCGACTTATCAGCCATATCCTGTCCAATGAAAAACACTGCCTGCACTCCCATCTCAATAAATCGGTGTCTCATTCAAGTACCCGTTCCCAATTTCGGATTCTTTATGCACGCACCACCACACACTAAAACAGCATGATCCCTTATTTTGCTCGTATCTTAGTCAACCGAGCAAATGTTATTACTGACTTGAACAATCATCTGTCACATTAGGATTTTACCTGAATCCGGTGAGTCAATCTTGACCAATATGTTCAAGTTCCCTATCAGAATTTTCATGCCCGGATTTCAAGTTTTAGTTCCACCACCTGCTCTCCGCCCACCCACTATCGATCTCAGCAAACATTGCGCACAATGGCAACCTTTTGGTGAAATACGTAAAACATGCTCCAATCAACGTTACCTATGGGAGTGGATCACTTGCTGAAATAAGCTAAAGAGACCACCCAAAACTCGGCATTCCTAGTCCGGTTGCTCCAACAGACTCGTGAAACGCGACGTAGACAGCGGTGTGTGAACACCAATAGTCTATCCGGTTCCCATAACGGCCAAGCCTCTGCACCGTACAACAGGAAAGACTAAACTGCCGCAGCAAGCGTTTGACCCTTTACGGACAACGGAAAGTCGCGGTGGATCGACAGGTATCTCAAGTTATTAAGCACTAAATAAGCCTTTTTTGCAAGTGCCGACACTTCATCCGTGTGCGTCCCTCAGGTGAGATGTCTAATGTGACCGATTTTACGATGAAATCTAGACAATATCAGACATCTGCTGGATCTCGCTCTTCCTGTACAATCCAAATGTACTTTCACATTTTTATCTCAGTATCAACGCACTGTGACATTGGTTTTAAACGGTCTGCATCCTTCCGAGCCAATTTCCTCTTTTTGCTTTCGATCCATTTGCACATCATTACGCTCGCTGATCCTTGTTGCCTTTGTGCCTTGACGCGAATTTTCCTTGGCGCGTACACTTCCTGTACCACGGTAACTAACACACGACTCCCACAACAACAAGTTTTCTGGTTTGATCAGTAGTAATTTGGTTTAAGAGTCACGGGACCCATTCAGAAGCTCGTCCTGACTGGCCGTAGACGACGCACTCCAGATGTGACTACCTAAGTAGCTAAATTTTTTCACGTTATCTACTGAACCTCAGCTAGAGTGGCGATGGAAGCTGAACCAACCCAGTCATTTAAAAATATTCTGTATTTCGAAGATGATTAAAGTTTGCTAAATACATCTGCTGTTTCCAAACACGTGACCTGCGTCCTAAATAACATGATAGTAGCATGGGGTAATAAAATATAAAGGTACCAAACGGGAGGGTAAGACTGAAAGGGGCGAGTTTTTTTTACCAAAGTGAGCAGAAAAACTCTTTATCTTGTGCCATATAATAATATCTAAGCCTAACTCACATTTTAGCCATGATAGTGCGTTATTATTCACGACTGCTTTCAGAAACTTACTACACTCAACTACAAAGCCCATTGCAAATAACTGTCTTCCAATTTGACATTCTGCTTTTTTCGAGATGGTCAATCCATGACCTCAGAGTTCCTTCCTACTTCTCCGCTCAACCAAGTTTTCCTTTGCCTTTTGTTTCAACAAACGTCTTCCATGAGGCCCCCGTTGTGCTGTTTATGGCATAAAAGGTCGGGTTTCGATTTAGCGTCAACCATCAACCATAGATGCCAGATTTTGATGGTTTGCACTTATATACTTTTTGTGTCTGGTGGATCCATGTAGCGCATAAGCCATGGCTCCTATCACTGGAGAAATGGTGTTTCTTTCAAATTCAAAGGTGTAAACCATTTCACTAACCATTGGAGATTGTTCAGACAGCGTCGAACGGCTTCTATGTCAGCAGCTTCCATCGGAGTATGGTTAGTTAGTTTATACAACCATTAAACATGCAGTTTTGTCTATAGCCGTCGCGCTCTGGAGCAACAGCTTTATCTCTATAGATTAAGACGGGTGGGGCTTATGTTTTCTCAGTCACGTGATAGGCTTCCACAAAGCGAAACGTTCGCCGAGGAGAGAAAAAGGCTAAATGTGGTAAAACTATGGCCTGCCACGAGGGTATAAAAATCCTGATCATGGGACTTTGGAAAGTACGCAGGTTTTCAAATGGGTGCCTGAGACTTCAAGGCACCACGTACTTCACAGTAGCCCATACTAACGAAGGAGATTTCTTGGGTTATGCTGACGTAGCCTTTGCCTGAGAAGTTCGCTCCACGAAGTAACGGGGCTTAGGACCAATGCGGAGACGTGACCGAAGCACCCGTATATGAGTTTTCACAAACCTGTCACCCAAAGCTTTTGGGCAATGTATGTCGCGTTAGCCTTCAAGGTTGGTCCTGACCCCAATCAGGCATGTTGATGTTTAGAGAGTGAATTATACCACTGACTTTTGCGAAAAGTAATACCGTGTATCTATCTTATTCTTTCGCGAACAAAATTTAAATGACCTACTAATCTTTCTCTCGTAATGCTGCTTACTTTCTACTTTCTCCGTCTACCCCGATATTCAAATGGGTAATTGAGGTGCATCAGCCAAAGCTACCTAAACTCAAATTGGGGTTACTCTACTCTGCTTAACGCTATTTGTGAAGTTGAAGCTTGTATTCTGCAACCCACAATCAAGTTTTATTGTGAATGTTATAGTGTTAGTAACACAGCGATTTCGGTAGAAAATTATATTCGCCAGCGTTTCGGTTACCGTAAGTAACCTTTCTCAAGGCAGGTTTTACTATCAAGTTAGTTATTTATATCACCAACAGTAGAGTTCTTAAGACTAAACTTTGCGAAATATAGTTATTTGACCCAATAGGTGCTCCTCACCACTTTTATCCTAATGTGCCAACCATAGGTAGCTCGTCGGAAGCATTAAAAATAGAAAAAGTAACATAGCAGCGACAAAACCAATGTGTTGGAGTAACTATCACTTTGCAGCAAAAAAAACATCAAAGTGGTCTGCCCATATTGTAACCAAATTTACAGTGTATGCAAAGTATAAATGCCTGTCATGGTTAGAAAGTTGGCCAGTTTAGAGGTGGGGAGAGAAGAAAGTGAAAGTTTATGGTCAACAACCAAAGGACGCAGTTCAACCTTGCACACGCCTGTTTTCATGCATCCCGGTAGTTGTTGTTCTTGTTATTTTTGCTCTCTGCAGTTGATTACTTTACATCGAACAAATTTTTACCTGGTTCTTCTCTTATTTTATTACTGTTGTCGCATTGATAACATGCAAGTTGAGCGTATACGTTGAACAAAACCAGGTTTTAATTCTTGCCATTTACTGAGTACGCAGTAATCAAAAGGCAATAACCACTGGCAAACGAACATGCCGAAGATTATATGTTGGTTTTTAGGATTATGCGGATAGATGCTTACTTCTAAAGTCAGTACACTCAATGCTAAGTCCGATTTTCATGTCTTCTTAGGTCAGGTATAAGAACTTAAGCTAGGGTCAATTGAGATTCAAGTCATATCAAATCAAGGAATCGCTTTATGCACCTCAAAGAGTGGACATTCAGCAACCACATAACCATGTCAGTTCCTTGCACTGAAGTCTCGTGTGTTGACACAGGACTTTTAAGTATTCGTTATTCGTTTTCATGGTTAGCTGCATTGTTTGCATGGCCAAAAATTTCGGTCTTTTGCTAATCTGGTGAAAGATTTCAAAGAACTGCAACAAATCACTCAGGGTCTTTTGATTCGGACATGAAAAGTATCGCTGCATAATTTTCCTGAGCCAACGATTCGCGACGCTAAAGCGCGAAGAGATGCGGACCAAAAATATGTGAAGGATGTTTTCCGGTTGGCAGGAATGCCTTCCACCACGCCAGATGTTAAGTACCACAGGGTCGAATAGTGCAGACAGAATCGGACACCCAGCCCAATATTAGTGTTATTTTACGTCGGATATGGCAGAAACCCGCTGCTCTCCATGGCTGTTGTAGTGGAACTGAACATCAGAGGATGTATCAAAGTCAATCCTCATGCAGTTCATCACGCCGCCATCCTCATTGCTCCTGCAGCAGGAACAATACAACAAAAGAAGCTATCCTGATTAAGCCGAACACCTCTCTGGCGCATGGAATGGAAGTAGTTAGGGCATACCAACGCATGATAATCCAACAAAGTCTACCAGCTGGATCACCCTTGATTAAGTCCAGGCCATTAAAACCTAAATCAGGTGGGCCAAAAGCCAAAGAAAGGAGGTATTAAAATCAGAGACAGCTCAGATCCTGATTCCCGGGGAAAAATCAGATAGAAAGACCGATGGCCCACCAAAGATTATTCTGTCGGAGCTGTCTAAGGCTAGGGAAGCGAGATTGGTGGTCGATTATACAGTCGCTGAAACCAAAACGAAATCAGTGTCCGTTAATTGGACCAGAGTAGTAGCTACAAACTTTCAGGACAATCTCCCTCTCAGTAGAACACTGCCTCTGTTTAGAAGGTAGCGAGTGCCTACGGAGATTCGGCGAAGAATTTGGGTTAACCCTTGATGACATAACGAAGTCTGTAGGGGTGCAGCTTGGTCATTCGCGGAGCCTGATCACGCGGCACAGGCAGCTATCGGGTCAAAAAACGTAAAAGCTCCTCTGACCTTACGTCCCAGGATCCACATCAACCAATGGAGAAATATTGTATTAAGGCTAATCTGGATACTGTCAGTGTGCCACGCTAACCCCTGTGGTGTTAGGGGAAATGGTGGAAGCTGGCGACATGCTGCAAAAACTCGATGATAATAGCCTTGGCCGAAACTTGGATGCGACATGAACAAGATGTAGAGAAGCCTTGAGACTACTCGGCTTATAGGCAGAACCGAGTGAATGGAAGGCAAGGAGGAGGAGGAGTACTCCCACTTACCAAAGCCGCTTACACTCAATGAGACTCAGAGTAAAACTGGCGCCACCCAATAAGTAGGATAAGGCTTGTAATATCCTCATGGGAAGACGACCATTAGGAGTGCTATTAGTCTATAGCGCGAACCCAAATGGAACCCACGAAAGGTATGGAATTACTTCTTATAGTGCAAGAATTCTTATCGAGGACTGAAAGGAGTACTTATGTAAGTACTACCAATCAAACACAGAAAACCAATTGCCCCACTTAAACGGTATTAGAGCCTTATGAACGTTTCAGGCCTGCAAGAAGCAGTGGAGCACGTAGATTGATTACCACAATCGCCTAAGCCAATCTTGGAAGAACGATGGGCTGTCATTAAGGTAGGGCTGTATAGACTGGCCGATAGGTTTACTCAACTAAAACCTAGAAGGAATAGGCAGCGACCCACAGCTAGATTGGGCACTAGTAGTGAATAGGGCCCATTTTATGGTTTACCGGACTGCCAATACGTGGTCAGTCTACAAGAAGGCACGCAACAGAACGCAAGTCTTACAAAGGGAGGCGAAGTATGACCATGAAAAAGGTTAGCACAAAATGTAAGGCATAACCCGAAAAGGTTTTATGCATATGTGCAAGCGAATAAAAACACTAAGGAGGGATTAGATACACTGGAGGTAACGGAAGGAGTAATGGCAACCAACAGGAAAACAGAATATGGATTTCATCCAAGCTAGAATAAGGGAGTAAATAACGGAGTTCGCTCTCTGAAAATGACGGTGCTCAATACCTCAACGCCTTAAATAAACATAAAGTAATAGGAACAAATGGATTATAACCCGCCGTGATTCAGTGTATTAGTGGGATCAGTGACTAGATTATTTAAGGAGTCCATAAGTAGCAGTAGCCTTCCAGAAGGCTGGAAAACTGCAACAGTAGTCGCTATACGCAAGTCAGGTTCCAGGCACAAAGCCTGCAGCTATAGGCCAGTAAGTGAAACTTCGGTCTTCTGTAAGGGCCTCGAGAGGACAGTCAGAAAACAGATCTGTGGGTATCTGATAACTCATATGTTTCTGACCCAAGTTCAGCATGGATTCGTTGAGAAATAATGCTGCCTAACCGACCGGCTGACATTTCTAGACGAAATGACAAAAAAAACAACGGAGGTCNAGGTGGAAGTTCGTTATTTAGGTTTTAGCAAAGCCTGAGACTCTGTCAATCATGAGCTGTTGGATATAAAAAAGCAGATGCGGGAGGTTCTAGGTAAAGCGAGCGAATGTATTAGGTAATTTCTCAACTGTCACACATTCAGTGTAAGAGTTGGAAATTATACAACCGAACCTGAGGGATATCCAGTGATGTTCCACAGGGATCTGTACTGGGTCCATTACTAGTCCTGGTCTCCATTAGCGATCTTGCGAAGGATCTCTATAATCCTCATTTTATATTCGCTGACGATATGAACTTAGCCGGGGAAGGGTTGTAAAAAAACCTAGATTTAATCCCAAAGTGATCGAATTGATGGGATTTACCACTGAATCTAAGTAAATGTCAGCTCTTGACCACAATAGCCAACGCTGACACAAGAAATGTGATGAATTTCCTGGATGTCTCTGAGGTAAAGAATTTGTGGGTCACGATCACAAATGACTTTAGACCACCCCTGCATTGCAAGCGTGCGACTAACAAAGTTCGACACGAAATTTTCGGGTTGTGCTGTTGGAAGTTGCAGAAGACCCGAGGTATTCGTACTTTTGTACAAAACTATTGTACATTCTTGTTTAAAATACTGTGTACATGCATGGGTGCCTTATTTTAAACAGGATGAACGGTGTCTTGAAAAAATACAGCGTTCAGCTACCAGAGTGGTAGCAAGCCAGAAAGGTAAGGGCTATCTCCAACGGCCGACTGACCTGGACCTGTTCTCCCTGGAGCGATATTATAAAGACTCTTAAGATTGTCAGAGGGCTTTTCGGTTTAAAGTTCGAATACCTTTTCTGTTTCTTCCAGAGGTACGAGGGGCTTCGCCTTAGACTGGCACTAAGTCATTGTCGGCTAGGTTCATAAGAAACAGAGTTATACCAATGTGGAATAAATTACCTGAAGCAGTGATTAACTACATGAGTGTCAAATTCTTCAAGAGAAAACTAGATAAGTGCTTACAAAAGTTCAAAAGCAGTCTTTCTGCGGGTAAGGGTTCGGGAAACTGGCTGTTCCACATAATCTAATGCTTCAATTTGTGATTACTTGCATCCAACTACACCGGATATATTGCTTTTCAACACTAACAGGAGACTTTGTCTCCGCTCACCCCGTGTGGTGACCAGCTATAAGTTCGGGAGAAGATCACATCAAGAATAGTGAAAACTAGAGCGGCTTCCGCTAATCTGTGACACCTGTGGTGCCGCAACGACATTCGACTGTCCCTTAAAAGAAGAGTGTACATCGCCGCGGTTCGTAGCGTTCTACTTTAGGGTTGCGACGCCTGGCTCCTGCGCGTTGAGGATGCTGATAGACTTCCTGTACTCGAAAGATCGCGAAAGCTACATGACCAATTCGGTATGCACTATTATTTCTAGTGCCTCATTACCCCTTCGGCTATACCCAAGACACCAGATGTCACCTCTATATTGTCTTCATTTAAATGAAGAGGTTAATGCAACAACATCAACAATCCTGCGATAGAAGTGCAATGAAAATTAGCTACCAAAAAACGAATAACAACATCTAGTTGTCGAAAACCACAGAGACACTGAAAGCAAAAATATTACTTTAAAATGGTCCTAATAAGCATTCTTGAGATGTAAATTGCAGTGTAATATTAAAAAACAGGAATTAAGCCCTAATACTACATGGTATTAGCTAATACCTAGGTACCTATAGATAACTAATTCTCAGTCGCTCGAAATAGGTGGAACAATCACGGTGTGCCGAAGTCAGTTATCAAATCACGTTTCATTAGTGCCTATGCACCAATGAATGAAAAACATCATTCGTCAACGTGCTCACGAGTAAAAATACTTTTGTCAAATCTCAATAAAAATAAAACGTTAGCACAGTTCTCAAACCGTGCGGAATTTTTAAAAAAAATATTATATCACTCAAATCTCACCGGTCTGAACAATCCAATTTCACAAATGCGTGTGAAAACCCATATCCCAGTCTATATGGCATAGAGATGCATTCGGAGATTAGGTCTTTTGATAAACTTTGCTTTGGTAAGGCCTGAAGGGAGTAAAAAACAGACAAATAAGTTACCTCTTCTGCAAAGCTTTCATTCTTATCATATTTTCCAGCATCTTCCTCTTCTAACCCATCAGAAAGTTGGGCTCCCTCGTCCGAGGACATTTTAGCAACCGAAGCGCGGTAACTAAAAATGTTATTTGTTTGACGCGCCTATGTAGAACAATAACATGCATATTTATCATGTTTTCAAAATATTGAATAACGTTTGAGCCATTACTACGACAATTTTTAAATCACTTGAATTTGTTTAAGTGTTTGGTTGTCCCCACAACCAAACAGCGGATTTTCAAAATGACCTCAGTGGCGCCGCCGATTGTGAAGGAGCACTTTCCGTCTAAGCGGGGAAAGATGCAAGCACACAATATGGCATTCACTCCACTAGCATTCTCTAGAAAAATCGATGTCGGTTCACCTCCGACCGCTGGGGCATTTATGGAGAAACCATTGAAACATGCCACACAATTTCGGATATTTTACAACCGCGGAGATTTTCCATTGGCTTTGGAGCACGATAGCAAAGGAAACAAAATTGCATGGAAAGTAGAGATAGAAAAGTTGGATTATCACTACTACCTGCCTTTGTTTTTTGAAGGTCTTGCTGAGACCGAACATCCATTTGAATTTTTCGCCCGACAAGGTGAGATATTTGTGAGTTGTTTCATGAACTCTACAGGTGTGCACGATTTGCTTGAACATGGAGGGGGTCGTGTACTCAGCGTTGTTCCGCAACTGATTATACCAATCAAAAATGCTCTGAATTTAAGAAACCACAAAGTTTGCTGTTCAGTTTTAAAAGCAATCCAACATCTGGTCATTTGCGAGGAAATGATTGGTGAAGCACTAGTTCCATATTATAGACAACTTCTCCCCGTCATGAACACCTTCATCAATAAAAACAAAAATTTGGGAGACGGAATTGATTACAGCCAGCAGAAACGTGAAAACCTTGGCGACCTAGTTCATGAAACACTGCAGTTACTAGAGAAGCATGGTGGGGAAAACGCTTTCATTAACATAAAGTACATGATCCCAACATATGAGTCATGTATGCTTCAGTGAACGAAGATCTTATACAACGCTTTCACCAATAACTTCTAAATGGTTTATCCTATTAGTGGAATAGACCAGTGCTTGTACAGTTTTTGTAGTTTCATCATTAACTTCAAATTTCTCAAGAAGACATTCTGTTTATTTCATCGTTTTTGAGAACTTCGGCTTATCCAATCGTGTCCAGTTTCTTAGATTTGCAATAAAGCTGTTAAAATTTCTTTACATGCTTTTATTTGGGTTTCTATGGTACACTCGAGGTTTGATGTTACAAGTGCTATCATTTTGCAATACACTATTGAATCACTTTGCCGCTGGTATAAAAACGATACGGAAAGCATTTGAGTAAATAACTAGCCAGTTAACATTAGTGTTTGTTGGTTAACGTCTCATTCCAGTGTGTCATATGCGTATGTATATTTTCAAGGTTCATAAAGTAAATATATATATTTACCACCGGCTTAAAGACAAGCATGGTGCCAAAGTAACAACAATAATAACAATGACAATAAAACGGGATGGGTGAATTTGGATACAGAACATAGTGAAGGAGAGTAATAGTCACCTGTAAACTATAATCTGTATCGCTCTTATTCCTGCTATAACTGAGGCACTCTTAAATGAGGAAGAAATGTGGATTTATCTTTAAATCAAAGTTGGGTACAAAATACATTCGTTGCTCCAAAGGATACTAGATGAGGATATAGAAGTACTTCTAATGGCTCTTTTGAATAGACTTTTAATAAATTACAGTCTCCCCAGGAACTGAATAGTGGTAGTTATAACCACCACCATTCAGACTGAGTAATATATTACTCAGTCTTCAGTATTGAGGTCAGGGTACTGGTGCAAGCCCCATCATCACTGAGTCGAAGGTCCAATCGCAAGTGTTTGTTGCTCCATAGCCCTTTCAGGTGCTCATCCAAACACCGATTGAAAGGAGCGTCTGTCTTCTCCTTCACCACGGTTGCTGGAAGGGAATTCCAGACTGTTTTTGACCTCCGCTGGAGTTGGTAGACTAACTGAATGAAGTTTCCGCAATGTGAGAGAGTGTCCGTAAAGGGAAACGCTCTTGCAACTCTGGGTTCATATCACCTCTCAGGATCTTCCTCAGACAGATAAGATCTCCCCTGAGGCGCCCATACGCAATTGGGAACAGGCCGGTAGCCTGTATACGACCTTCATAGCTGGTCCCGCAGAGTCCAACAACGAGTCCAGTGGCAGCACGTTGTACACACTCCAATTTATCCAGTTTACTGGCCATGCAGATGTATGTCGCCGAACCAACATACTCATGTCTGACATGTAAAGCGTACACCAGTCTGAAAGATCGCCGAACAGGCCCCAGAATGCTCTGAAGAAACATCGACTATGACGGGCCGTGAGGCGCATCAGAACGGGAACCCCGAGCTCGCAAAACAACCAAGTTACCGCTGGTTAAACCAGAAGACTCGTGGTTATTTTAGACATTTACTGAGGTATTGTGGCACAGAGAAAGTACCGATATCGACTAACGAGCGTTTGCGTTAAAGAACAAAAGGTACGAGAACCAACGAGCGCGATAACAGGCAAAACGGAGGGAAAGCAAAAAGTGAAAGTTCGCTTCGCGGAAGGATGAAGCAGTTTTCGATCGTGTAAAACAAACGTCACATGGCGTTCGTACTGAAGTGAAAATGTGAACATACATTTAGATTGTAGAGGAAAAATGATGTCCGGCAAAAGTCTGACGTGGTTCGGTTTTCACCGTACCACCGGGCGCACTACCGCTCCACGCGCTGGCACAGACCCAATCGGTGTTTTCTCGGGTGTTTAGTGATGACGTAACGATAACTCCCAGATCTCTGCACAATGTGGTTCCCGGGAAGTTGTAGACTACCTCTGAGTCAGCACGTACCAAGTGCAGGTGAAAACACTTTGCGGTGTTGACTGGAAGAGCCCAGGTGTCCGCCCACTGAGCCAGGATTTTCAGATCCGCTTGAAGAGTGTTCTGAGCCTCCGCACCCTCGATTGTACGCCAGATTTTGATGTCATCCGCATGCATGAGGGATGGGCTGCACAGCTGACCGTGCAGGTCGTTCACATAAACCACGAAGAGCGATGGACCAAGAACCGAGCTTTGAGGGACCCCACTGGGAGCGGANNNNCCACGCAGATAGCGATTTGCCAACGCGGACGCGGAATTTCCGGTCGACGAGGAAGTCTAGCAGCTAATGCAGCAAGACTACACCTACACCCAAGTTGGACAGCTTTCGGAGAAGACAGTCCTGTGATACCTTGTTGAAGTCCACGATCCGCAAGTTCGATCCACAAGGGAGAAAGAAGATTACCCTTGAAATTCCGCTAGTCAACCTGACATCTGTCGTGCTCAAAGTTACGCCAATAATTTTTTGGAACAGAATTCCGAGGGATGATGCTTTCTGTAAGTTATCATGAGCACATCCCTAAGTAGTCCTAACTCAGAAACATGCAGACCATGAGTCGTTAACATAGTCTGATTTCAGACAAAGGTGATATATATATATATATATATATGTCGACC
>UZAN01044822.1:14583-24894 GCA_900618425.1 Echinostoma caproni
AGTCAGAAATTGGTAGTGGGATCGGAACATAAGTCATAAGGGTGATAATTTGGTTGTTACCACTGGGTCACTACTACCTTGTAAACATTGGAAACAATGTAGGGCTCGACTTGTTCAAGCTACACAATTGAACATGTCTCTTGGAGTCCCAAAATACATTGGAAAATTCTTATGAAACATGTAAATGTAGAAGATACCCGGTCATGAACGCTGAGGCACACATCAGTTTCAGGTTCCGTATGTACAACCATTAACCATGCACTATCGTGCGCACACCGGACATGTTTTGCGACTATTGTTGATTTTTGGCCATAATGACCGAGAGCGGAGGCATGTAAAATCTAACTTGTTGTTGCATAAAGGTAAGAAATTAACTGAGAACCAAATAAAGTTCAATGAATCACTGAATGAGCTCCTGAGAGCTACCAATGGTCCTGATAGTACTTCACAATGCCTGTGTGTGGCCTCACCCAAGGCAGTGAGCTCATATCTGATCACCAGACTTCGCTATGGACATGGTATACTAAAAAGACTTCGGAGTAGTTAAATTACGTGTTTCCCTTATCCGAGGAAGACTGTATCTGTCCCCTGAGTATCTTAAACCCTTCAGTAGTTGAACAGCTTACTATACACAGAGAATAAATTATCAAAGTTTAATAATAATTTCATAAGCTCTGGATAAAACTGGTAAGTCATGCCATACTGAAAATCTACGCAAGTTTCTTCACTAATGACATCTTTAACCCAAGATTAAACTGGCTGATAGGCTAGCCCTGACTACTAATGTGTTCAGCTACAAACGCAGGCCCAAGCCATTATCACACACCGTATCTCTTGAGTTGATATGAGCACACCTACCTCTGGTATTCGACAGGTTTAAGATGTTGGAAACGGATGTATCTATCATTGGGGGTGAGATGTATGCTAGGTAGACCTACCCCATGAGCTCGAAAACTAAGACAATCTGACCAGATTATGGCATAACCCAAGAGAAGAAATGCTTGAAAAGAAAATGGTTTACACCTACAAGAGGATAGGTAATAAACAATGTGGGTCCACATTTGACCAGGTACGGCATTATGGACCTGTAGGTACCTGCAGCTAGAGAAGCATATAGCTAAAAAACCATCTGAGTTAGTTAGGTATAACGGACCACATCCTATTGACCATAGGTTTAAATCAGCATACGTCTCATGTTCTGTCTCAACAGCTCTTCTGAGTTGGAACACCGTAAGGAGATCCAAGCCTTGGGACGTCACAAAGGGCCGGGCTCCGGTAGCCTTCCTCTGTTCTATTTAACGATGGTACAATAAAGCGTATTAGATAATTGGTAGTTCTGTTCTCCAAAGTCTGGCACATTGAGCAGGCCCTCTTCTCTTGGGGAAATTCATTTTTGTCTCCAGTAACTGGGTATAAGCCTGATCCCCATAGTGTCAAAGTTGTCTGTCATTATCCGAGTATTGTACACTCTGTGTGCGGAGCAGGCTGATTGTGGATGCATTGATCAAATCTTCACCCTCCGACAGCTGCTTGAGCACCGTCATGCCTATCAAAGACCAACAATCATTGTTTTCTCAGACATTCGCGCGGCCTTCGACTCTGTCGACAGAACTGCACTATGGAGCTGTTTGTTGCGGAATGGAGTACTGAAGAAGTGTGTCGATCCCCAAAGTTGTATCGTCATGCCTCAGGTCGGGTTAGAGTCTATGGCCAGATTTTGCCACCCTTCGCCGAACCAGTTCCGAAAGGCTGCCCTATATCCTCATTCCTTTTCAACTTTGTCATAGAGGATGTTCTACAGAATGATTTGTCCGGTCTAACAAACGGTGGAATCGAACACCTCCCAGGGAACAGTCCTTGAATTAGACTAAGCCGATGACACCACCTTGTTGGGTAACAAATACAGAGTCTAACACGCTTTCAACCACTTGGCGATAGAGGTATCCAGGTATGGTATGTGACTTACACCATCGAAGTGCAGTGTTTTTTCAAGACTGGCAGGAGCCTTTACCCGCACTCACCCTCTGTGGTGATCACCTGGAAGTGATTAAGAGCTTGAAGTACCTCGGGAGCTTGATTCCAGCTGTAGATAGTGTTGGGGAGGATGGTAAAAGCCAGAGCAGCTTTTGTCAGCCTGTGGCACCGCCATGACACCCGACCGTCCCTAAAAGGAAGGGTGTACATCGTCGCGGTTCATGGTGTTGTATTTTATGGTTGCGAGATCTGACCTCTCTGAGCGGAAGATGCTAAATGATTTTCTGTATTCAACTACCGACGTCTCCAGAGAATTGACCATGACATGGCGAGCGGTATAAATAAGCAAGTTTCAGCTTTTGCTTCGTTTGGTGCAGCCTGCCATCCAAGTTGGGGTCCAGGAGATGAGGATTGTCGCTGGTTGGAGGCGCTAAGAGATATGGCTCGGAATAGAAGTCAGTGGCGCAAAATCTGTACGGTCTGTCTGTTGAAATCGCGTCCCCCCTAAAAATACGATAAACAAACACAAATATCGAAATCGTACGGTGAAATAAAAAAACTTGTTGTTATTCCTGTTATCCACTGTTTTCCATTGTAACTGTTTAACTTAATTTACACTTCTTTGTGTATCCCAATCCACCATCCCTTGTTTCTTTTACTATTATTTTGACGTTGGCCCATGCTTGTCCGCAAGCCTGTGATATATATAGGCTTAATACAACAAGAACCGAGTTCACCGCTCCAATAGATGTTACTGGCCCACGAAGTGCCCACAGATTTCAGAACTTGAACGAACACGTTTTAGTCAGTCTTATCTACACATGAGCAAGGAAGCTTTGCCTGACTGCATCCACAAAGACCGGATACTTCTCCACATGAATAACCGTTCAGAACCAGACATCACAGGCAGTTCAAGAAAATACTCTGGATCTATCATGGTTTTGAGCACTGAGTACAGAAGATTGTTTCGTTAGTCTATCACCTCACACAGACATCTCCGAATGGCGTGAATTTCTACTTGGTATTGACTTGAGTGGTGGATAGAAAACCTCTAGACTTACACCAAAACAAGGGAGTTTAATGTGCGATTGTTTTTGTTTGATATAGGTGGCTATGTAACTGAAAGGCATCCTTCGGTGCCAATTACTATTTATAATTGTAAGATCCCGTAGAGCTTCCGTCGGGGCTTGACTCTTCCTCAGTAGAGTGAACTGTTTAGAACTGAGTAGGGTCATTGCATCTGAGACTTATTCTAGTCTCTCCACCGTTAGCTGCGATCTGACAACCGGACGAGCAATGCTGGGGTTAGGCGTAGAGTTTTAGGTAACCGAGGTCGTCCACTGGAGCAAGTGGTCGAAGTCCATAGATTATGTTGATTGAGGTGTGTGTGCCACGGCGAGCAATGTTTGCCGAGGCAGGTAAGGGGTGGAATAAACCCATGGGCGGTCAAACAAAGACCTGGCGAGAGAGTAAGAAAATCGTACCCAGGAGACTCGGTCATATAAGTCCGGTTAGGCTCCATGGGAGGATTGTAACCGGTGGTTAGAGACACTGAGTGACATGGCTTACTGTCGCAAACAGTGTCGCTCGTGCACCTACACATTTTTCTTGCAACCCCAGTCTATATGGATTTTCTATATTCTCTGTGATGTTGCTCTCAATATTCCATTCTTCCCTCTGCTCTTTTGTCCAAATGGGTATCCGAAAGACAGAAATCAAAACTGGCTCATGAAATTACACGGATAATGGGTGTAAAACTGAAACTAAGCATCGTGCTAGCTAGAGGGTTTCGCCGTATCTGCGTTCCAGCAAGAGAATGTCTAATCTTATTTTAAAGGTCGGCAAACCGATGATGTGACGGACGATGATGAAGCGAACGACCAGATTTGCAGCGAAATATGAGCGGGCTAGAGACGCCATCAACCGTCTTCGCACGTGTTGACCAACACCATCACCTGTGAACGGCTGTTGAATGGGAAAGTCACATTCTGGTGCTGTCATCCCCGAGGTCTTGGGTTGAGCTTTTACGGCGTACCTTTGCATAAACCCCACTGGGTAATCAGTAAGCTTTAGAGCTTCCGTGAGCCGATTTAGCTCAATTTTCTACTTATCCGGAGTACACAGCCTTCTAGCTCGATTAAACAGGGAACACACGAAATCCCATTTATACATGATTGGAGCAAAACTCCCAAAGTGCATATACCAGTCGGTCCATGTGAATTTTTGATGCACTGACCTCGAAACATTTTTGCCTGGCCTTCAACCGATAACAATATCTAGAAATGGGAGTGTGTTTTACCCAGTTTCCATGAACTGAATGTTCCTGTGAAGCAAATTCAGTTCATCTAGCAACTCCTCGGTCTCCCTGGCGTTTCGGGTGATTATCAAAGTGTCTCCATTTTAGCAAATTCGCCTTCGGTTCAATGGGACCCATATAAGACATACACACTGCGTCTTTAGAGAAACATGACTCTATCCTGGTTGTGCGATCAAAAAAAGAGAACGAATCATTCCTTTGCTGAGTTTCATTATGGGTTTACTAAACGTTACACCCTAGTCTTGTCTTCCTGCATATATGAGTGTATGGAAGTTCGATAATGAAAGCTATCCGTAAGCCCCAACCCGATTTGGGGTGTGGCCATACAACTCTCTGTGGATCGACACACTTCTCAGGTTCTCCATTTCTCAACAAAACGTTCTATAGTGCAGTCCCATCTACGGGATTGAATGCTGTTTTTTAGATCATGGCTTTCCGAATTACCTTTGAAGCCTCAGTATGGTCGGGGGTGGGTGTCTACCGTTGTGGCTGGTCACCCTACCCTTGCACCTCGTCAAATGCTCTCATATGACGAAGCATCTCTTGCAGACGTTGTTGAGGACGTCCTACTCACTGCCTTCTCGTGGTAGAGGTGTTTCCCACCAAAGTGAGGAAGAAAAACCAACATCCGGGTTGGTGGACAACTCGGAGTTCACCCAGGGGAGTTGGCTAAAACCCTGATTGCAAACCAACCAAGAGGAGGCGTACGAACCAGACCCACACTTTCTCGGTTGTGGCAGTGGTCACCGGCTCGATTGGGCATTGAGGTGTATTGGGCACCTTGGACGTCTGACCCCGTCCAAAGGGCATATGATCCGATGAAATAGACACCGACTCCCAATGGATTGCGGTTTTGGGCACACCACCCAGTTGCGTTTTGGTGGTCAGGCTTTGGTTAGCCAAAGGCTCTGGTTGTGGATTCCCCAAGAAAATTCACCTGGCTTGGCCTGGGCAACCTGGCAGTACTCCGCCCACATGGTACCATGGAACGTTCTTATTATTATAAAGATTATTGTACCATGATTTGTTTTGGCACATAGTCTGGACTCAGACGCGTGTGAAAATATAAATATATACATCCTGGTGGTGAAGCAATGTGAACTGTATTGTTACCATCGTACAGTAAAACACAGAAAAGCAAACGGTGCAAATCACTGTCAATTTCAGAGCAGAAACAAAGTGTATCAAACCACTGAAATTGCTAGCTTCGTTCGTTTTCAAGACCTAAAAGTAGTCTCCTTGTTTTTACTTCCATTTACTGAATATAAAATGACAATTTTCAGGGAGGAAGCGGCCAATCAAAGGGCGGTCATACAACACGTAACGGGGAAGGTTGTACAATGGTGGTAGGATTCGAGCACGTACCCTACGGTGTGATTATTTGGTGACGTGACCACCGCCCATCATAACTACGAGGTCGAACAGGGGAAGATTATCGAATTTACGAGGAATGGCATGAATCAGTTATTCCATCAATTTATAAGGAGCCAGACTTTCATATGAAAATTATAGAGAAACCATATTATAAAGCATCGCCCTCAATAAATTTGTTGAACCTACATTGGTCGACTTTCTGTCGTAGATGGTAGGATATTCCCAACTCTGGACATGGTCGAGGCTGCCCCCTAACTATGTTTTCAACTTCTATTTTAATTCCCGAGAGGTAGCATTCCTTCCGCAAACCCATCACTTTTCTCTGCTGACTTGAGAGCAACAGTTAACATAGTCGACTGTGCCGCACTTTGGTGCTGCACCTCGTTCACTGTTGTCAGAGAAGTTCCCTTTTGTACGTTCATCAGAACCGGACAATGTGTAGTGGGTACAGATAGCCGTTTCCTGACACACTTTAGTAAAAGCAACAATGCACAGGACTTCCTCAGGAAAGTCTAAAAACGACAAGCAGTTGCGGAACATCCCGACAGAAGAGGGTAGAACGGATTCGCAGAAACACAGTCAAACTGGAAAGTTCGGCCATGTGCATGTATTTTTTCTTCAAACGATTTGATTCCCCGATGATGAAATCACTTTTTAAAATTAAACTAAAGCCTAATGTACACATTGGATAAAAATGACTTCTAGACATATTCAAACCAAAAGCCGGTAATTTAAACGATACCATTAACCATATAATTGATTTAATGACAACACACAGTTCAAGCCCGTGATCTTGAAGTATTAGGTACTAACTAACGGTAGGCTGATTCAGGTTTCTTTGTCGAACTTACCGTATACGCACTGTTTAGTCAAGTCAAGCCAAGCCAAAGTGAGCTTCACGCACCCGAAGGATGGAAGTTAAGTGACACTACCGCGTTGTGTTTGTTGGTTATTCCAACAGAAGCTGACCCCCGGGAGGCATACAGAAGCTATAACGAATTCCATCAGTAGATCATAACCTCATGTCCACAGAATGGAGCGGAATGAGTGTGGATTTCATGCGGTTTATTTACAGGTAAAATATCAACACCATACACAAATGTTTACACAACGGACATCATAAGGAAAGAAACTCGGCACCAGCACAGTATTCAACAGAGATATGATTAAATCCTGTACATGATGAATGGTCCGCACTCCAAACAATGGGGATCACACGAGTGCTCGAACCAATAAAAAAGTCATTTCTTCAGTGTAAAAGAAAGTTTTGGTCGGACACGTTTTTTATTCAATATGATTTCTTGCTCTCGCTTGATGCGTTTAAGTTCCTCAGCTTCTTGGCGTTGTCTTTCTTCCAATTCACGTAGCTCGGCACCGTATCGTTTTTGACGCTCTTCTTCCTGCAGGGTAAAAACGAACAATTGTTACGCTATGGTTGGATAGCAAAAGTAAACTGGTTTGAATGAAGAAATTCTAACGAAGGACTGATAACAGAGAAGCTAGTAAAGTAACATGTAAGGGACAAAGCTGGGGTCAGAGTAAACATATGACTGGAGCTATATAAAAAATACTAATCTCATTGATAGAGATCAACAATATTCTAACTTATCAGAACAGTTCCTAGAAAAATAACAAAACCAATCTCGGTTTACACCTTCGACCACTCTCAGCACTCAAAACCAATCTTCCGAGGACATGAATAAATAAAACATAAGAAATAAGATTTTTTATGCCTGTACCGTACGTGGTGTAAAAGATGGGGCAATATTCAGCAACTGACTACCGTCAGTAGTCAGTTCAGATGAAGTCCTCGTTGATACGGGCATGTAGGCTTTATGCATAGACCTTGTTTCTCGCGTGCGGATTTTGTCGTGAAAAGGGTAAGACAATGCTACTCAAGCAATAACATTGAAGAACCCGTTCAAATGTTATCGATTCTTAAAATGTATTTGTGTTGCATACAACTGTTACAAACAGCAGACGAGCGAACCCCGTAATCGCGAAGACCTGTTATGCAGTGATGGAAAGCGGCAACCTAAGTCCCCGAGAATTGGAGTGTTGAACCCCTCTAGCTTAGGGCATAATATTGAACCGGACGACAGCAAAGCTGCCTACCACCAAATAGAGGACCGTTGTGGGGTTTGAACCTCAAACCACAGAGTCCAGATCATCGCTGTCCGAAAGAGTTTGCCTGAAGCGCCACTAGAACAGCCGCAATGTTCAAATTCCCCGGAACCGTCAAATCGTAATCTGGATTAATCGGTTGCGTTTCCCAACATTGGATGTTCCGAATAAATTTTCCACTTTTTCATTTATCAAACGAAACAATACACGACCCCTGTGATAGATGGATAACTTAGTTAAAAATACTCCCAACACCATTATCAGACATACGAGGTGTTCCAATAAAGGTTATTAATAGTGTTGACCATTTTCTTTTAAAAAGATGGATTTGTATAAGGTGTTTCGTTACATTGCTAAAAGATGTATATTACGTCATATTCGTACTATAAGGGAGTGCATATTCCGGTTGAAAGCAATTGGAGCTTGACCTGTTATTGCAGCTTCAGGTTCTATGCCTGATCTTTTCTCAGTCGGTAAACATCTGGCTCTGTTGCCACTTGGGGCAGATTAGACCACAAAGTAAAAATAAAGTTCTGTCAGTTGTTGGGCAAACAAATATGGACAGTAGAACTTCATCAACATCTGACAACTGGCATCTATTTCAATCCTTTTTCCTCCTTTTTATTTCCTTGCATTGAATATACAATGATACATTTCGCGGAAGGGAGAAGCGGCTAATCAAAGGGTTGCCATACAAAACATAACGGTGAAATGAAAGATACGCTCTATTCAGAGTAAATGAGATACACCTAAGATATGCGAAATCTCTTAATGCTTGTCAATCGCGGTCTACTCCAAGTGTGGGTAGACAGATGTGTGACAAATTACGGTCAATAGATAATGATGAACTGCCGTTTTTTATATTCCTGAGTATAGCATAATATCATATATTAATACATAACGGTGTGAATGTGCAATACCCTTCAACTCTACTTGTGCCAAGCTGTAGTCATGTTCCGTTGTGGAGAACGGCAAAAATGGCCATTCAATGATTGTTGTTGAATGGTACTGGACTTTGGGACATCAAATACCTGGTGCGGCGTATAGCAAACAGCCAATCACAGGGCCATCTGAAAGACCTTGGCAAATCATCACAATTTTCCGAAAAACGAACGAACGGACCGCGGAAACGATGTCTCAGCTAGGACCCGCAATTCCGCAACACGTTCTTTTGACATTTTTGGTACTAAGTTTCCTATGTTCAATGTTGTGCCAAAAAAGTCATGCAGTTCCTAATTCAAAATACCTCCCAATTTCGATGTATGAAAAATGAACTTTGTGAAACTTGCAACAACGAAATGAGACTGTCCGTTTGTTTTCAGCGGGTACTATATATTCACCGAGGAGAATGCAAAAAATTTTGTTAACACAGTCTCGGCTGAAGAAAAAACGTGGAAAGAAACATACGAAGAACATACTTCAATTCGTCGTTTCTCCTCTAGTTCGCGTTCCCTTTCACGTATTAGCCGCTCATTTAGTTCCTTTTTTCTTCTTTCTTCTTCCTGGAGAGCAATTCAAAACAATGATAACAAAGAAACCGCAAACTAATCAATATTGGTATGTAAGAGACTGCTGGCCCTCAGGGAGATCATAGTACATGTTTTTATTTATTACAGTAACATAAACAGTGGTGGCATATTTGTAACTGAGCAGAAATTGTCCACTAGGTGCGTCCACAGACGTCCCCTCCGAGATAAAGGTGAGTTTTGGTCCACTCTCAGCAAAACAAGAGTTCTATGGTGAAGTTGAAATTGAGACTGCAGGAGAGGGCAATATATCACAATGTGTTCTTAAACTGTTTATTTTTTAACATGCATAGATGCACTGAATACACTATTTATGAGGGCGTGGGGTGTTCACCTTACGCCCAAATGTAAAGGAGCGTGACGAATCGAACCGTTCAACTATTGCAGCAGAAAGTTTCCCATAAACGACTATTTGACCGCTTCTAACATGGCAACGGGTTTCGCCGCAGCAGAGGCTAAGTAGGCGACATCTTCCAACCGAGTCGCTTATAGGACAGTGAAATTTTAAAAGCCTATCGCAGCCTGCTACATTGAGTACTGCGCTGTCATGAGTACAGTTAATCATGGCGCAATCAGCGATTCTTAAAAACCAGAAGTTTGAGGTTTCTTAAGTATTGCACATCTACCCATGTGCGTATTTGGATTCGGGGTGAAGAATAAACCGAATTCTCATTGTTAATTCCGGAGTACATGGGCGTTCTCTTTCCTGCTCTTTTGATACGCGATTGTCAGTAAAATGAGGCAGGTGCTCGTTAAGTACCGCCATCTGCAAGATTAGGAAAGTCCGCTTTGTATTTAGACTTCAAAGACACTATTGCACTAGGAAGTACATAAACGGACACCTACAGTCAATTCATGACCGCATTCAGCTCTTCCCTAACTGCACTAAAATAGACATAAGCGGGGCAAAACGAAGCAGTTTTCGCACTATCCGCATCCGCTATCGTCTCAGATGCCTTTTCACGACAACCTGATCTACCAAGTCGCGTCTTCAGA